>VXCM01000258.1:0-22234 GCA_014773175.1 Lucifuga dentata
TTTATTCGGGCTTGGGACCGGCACAAGGTGGACACTGGCTTGTGCCCCCTTGAGGCTGCATTTGGGGAAAAAGATGAGTACCTGTTATTTTCATCATCCACTCATGCTTTCTAATGAGGCATTAAGCAGCATTAGGCATTTATAAAAGCAAAAAGAGCATGACACAACAACAGAAGCACATTCTGTGTAACCATGACAAATGCAGGGCTGGATTTTTTTTTTTTTTTTTTTTGCACACCACTGAGTAGTAATACTCATCAGATTAAACCTTGAAGTGTTAAATAAGCCTTTTTTCCCCTCCTTGTTTTGTTTTACACAACTAGGAGTCTTTATATCGAATATCTGATTTATTACAGGTACAGTGTATGCTTTCCCTCACCATTTCCTTTTAGTGAGAACTTTAGTGAGGTTATATAGAGAATACAGAAAAAATAAAGAGAAAGGCACGCATAGGACCAGCAAGAGAATCAGCAGGAGTCATGATGCTTTGTTTCATGAGACGATTAAGTGAAGAGCCACACAAAAAAAATCCTATTGATTCCATGCATGTATAAAGCTTACTCTTCATTTTTGCCTTAATCTCAGTTCAGACAAAAATCAGAGTAACTGTAAACATACTGACAGTTTAATGAGCATCAGTAGGCCTGTCTCTGGAAAACAAATAAATGAGAGACGGAAGCAGAAGATTCAATTGTAGAAAACCAGAGTTCTCGTTTTAATTCCTCCAGCCATGTCATACTGTCATTTACAGTACACACTCCCCGCTTAAATCCGATTTCCACACATCACAGTTTAAAGTTTTCAAATGAAAAATACAACACAACTATGAAAAAAAAAAAAACACAGACAAATTAAAACCTATAAAAAATATAAAAAACAGTACTCTTAATCTTATTTTGACAGGTACCAGTTCAATAACAAATCACTGAATGCACAATTGAGCAGACAAATTAAACAGAACCATTAGTTTTTAAATAGAAGCAAAGACATTTTCATCATGCAGAGGATGTAATATTAAATAACGAATCAAACAAAAATAATATATACTTCTCTATATATCTCTCTTTTAAATTTTCAAGTCAAAGCTCTCCCGTCCCTTACACAGGGAAAAAAAACGACATGTTAAAAACACCAGAGAATCCACAATGCTTTCTTTAGCTGCCACTGTTAGTGGCGTTTTATCGAAAACATTACATCTCAGCGACATGTTTTTGGCACAGAAAAAGACGTTCATAATGGCAGTAGCATTTTGCATTATAAAAGAGGGTGGTGCTGCAGCTCTTTTTTTCCTGTTAAAAAAGCAAAAAACATTCTGGGCGCCGTCATCATCTAGGAGAGCGGCATCTCCCTCGCGAGGTGTGAGGCAAGCGGTCGTAGCAGCTCAGTTCTACTGCAGNAGAGCGGCATCTCCCTCGCGAGGTGTGAGGCAAGCGGTCGTAGCAGCTCAGTTCTACTGCAGCATGCTCTTGATAGTCTTGTTGGTTGATTCGTCATTCAGATGCTTCGTTGTGTACCTGCAGGTGACCGACAGACAGCTGAGACTCAAATCAGCGACACATCACATCACACAGATACAACTGTTCGTCACCATCTGCCAGATCTTAACAAAAATCAAATCTGAACAAAAGATCAATCAGTGAGCTGAAACGGATGAGGCAATGGAGAAAAATGTGTGTGTAAAGGAGCAAACATCTTAATTTTTCAGTGTGTTTTATGAATCGCTTCCCTGATGTAAATAAGTAAATGCTGTAGTAACGCCTCTTTCAGGGCAAATGCTAAAAGATTCTGCTAACAGGCGTTTATGAATAAAGGACCATGGTTAAGTGATGTTTTCCCTTATCAGCACTGTGTTTTATGAATCCCGCCCATCGTCTTTAAGATTAGTCATGAAAACATTTGTTGGATTTCTTTTTCAATCAATTATACTGAATAAAGCTCTACATCCTACAAATCTTTAGCTAAAATCGCATTACATGCACCCAGTCTGGGCTGATTTGTGATTTTAGCTGCAGAGTGATGAGTCTTACCTGAGAGCGTTGAGAAGACCTTCTACGCTATTCGGCGGCTGATCTTTGAGGACTTTGATGCAGCCTTTCATCTGTGGAGCAGAACCGGCTTGTTACATTCAGTGCAAAATGTGAGCAACATCGTGGAGCCGACATGGCTGTACACTCTACTCACATCAATTTTCGATGACTTGGCGAATGCTCCTACGGGATGGACGTAGTCGTACAGGATGATGACTCCAACCATCACACGGAGACAGAAAGACACCGTCTCCTCACTGGTGAAACGGCTGCGGTACTCCCTGCCGGGACACACGAAACATTCAGACACAGGAAGAACTGAACATCCACCATGCGCTTACAAACAGGAAGTCTACTTACGGTGTCTCCAACATGACTTTACAGATGCTCGCCATAGTGCTTAAGCAGTCCGTCGTGTTCTCAATTGGTAAGTTTTTATTCTTAAAAAAAGAAAATGGTAACAAATGAGAGTGAGTTTTGACATCATGGCTGGTCACATGGTCGCTCTTACCTCTGAAACAAACTTTGTTGTCCCGTCACTTAACGTCTTCAGCATGGGCGTGGCATCAGCGTAGAACAGAGATATCCGGTTGGCCAGTTCATTGTTGACTTTGGTCTCACCTTCTGCCTGAAAATCATTAGTTTGAAATATATGATATTTTATTGCCCTGTTGGTGGATTCCTTTCTCTCTCTGATCTCTGGAGGTCAAAGGTCAGAGTAAGTCTCAGAACAGAGACTCCGTAGGTGGAAGGGACCATGAAGTTCAATTGTATGCACATAAACTTGATTATTTGATATGAGTTTGCATATGAAAGCCATTAAAACACTGATTTCAGCAATATCAGCTGCCCATCCTGCTCCGCCTGCTTTCCCAGCGGATTCATTCCATCCTCACTCTTTGAGACAGTGAACACACCTGGTGAACAACAAGAACAGGGCGTCTCTGGAACACCGTGTTCCATTTTGTCTATTTATTTATTTAGATAATAAGAACATTTTCTGCCTGAATATGTCTGTTTTCTAAAAACCGCATGATGACAAAATGAATAATGTCCCTCAATTTCAAACCAATTCATGTTTTAACAAATGACAGATGAGTTCACAGACAGTTAACCACAGCCATCTGTGTCTATGGTGAATAAAACGTCGCTGTGGACCTCCAGTGGGGCAGCTGGGAAACTTATAGCAGTGACACGTCTAAACGACAATTTGTCCAGACTCATTCCTTTCATAAAGTAAGCTGTTATGGTGGAAAAAAACCTCCTTCATAAATGAGACGTGTTGAAGATATCTGGCAGTTTTATTTCACAGATCTGGAATTTTATTTCTCAAAATATTTAGTTTGCAATCCATTAGGCAAACACGCTAAATGCAAGAACGGCATTATGTGAGCTGCTTCCTTGTCATGCCGCTTAAGCTGCAATGTGTGAGTTTCTAAGCGCGCATCCATTAATGTGCAACTTCAAATGAACAAAGTGTGTGAACATGTTGCTCCTTGTGGATATTAAGGAAGGACAGAGGGAATTTACTCATGTTAATACACTCCAGACACTCAACTAATGGACAGAACCCACAGAAACCTGGAATTAGGCCTTTTATCTCTGGAGGATTTGGGCCGTGCTCCTGATTTGGGATCAGGTTCTGCCGCCACGCACTGCTGCTCTCCAGTTGTGCTGTGGACTCGATGAGACTCCCCGTGGGGGCTCAGATGAGAGCGAGATGCTTCATGCTGCACTCTTCCTGACTCACGGGGCGTTTCAGCAAAAATGCATTCAGATAATAAAGACAAGTTATGGCTCTGATGATGCTCATTTATGACTTAAAATAAGGCATAAAACCATAGAAACATTAAAGAAATATAAAATTCCTCTCGTTGTAGATATTCCGACAAAAACAACCTCAGCAATCATTGTGTTTATGGTATATATTGACCACTAATGGCCACTTCCCTTGTTTGCAACCTGTTTCACATGTTTTTAATTAACTGACTGACCCCTTTAACTCTTGATTTTTCTTATTAATTTATTTTATGTTTCCCTAAATGTAGAAGAAAGTTGCATATCCTGTAGCTGCTCGTTTCTTCAGCTTCTTCAGCTTCACTGAATCTATATGACGCTCAGACTGAGTGAAATAGTCAAATCCAAAATGTCATGTTTTTATAGCTTAAGTGTTGCATCAAATGTACATAGCCTAGATGTCTTTTGCATCATTTTATACCCATTTCCCCAAAATTCAACCTGACATGTTTGTTATCTTTGGAAATGCTGGGATCTCAGCTAGAATATGAAACAAAGTCCTGTGGGTTTTAGCAAATCTCAGACAAATAACATGAGTTAAAATGGATGAGCCACCAAGAGTCCAGCAGAGTTTAAGAGGCTGACATATAAGGTTTTATAATGACTATTAAACTGAAATGTTGCATAACATGTTACTTTTCCACGTGAAAATATTCCATTAAGTGGAATTATCTTCTGCGCTGGACTGAGTGTTCTGAGAGGAGTTAATTCTCTCTGCACACTGTGGGTAATTAGCACATTACCAAAGTGTAGTTGTTCTTTTATTACAGCATCCTCACCGCATGGCGAGGACGGAGTCTTAGTGTGCTCACCGGGACGTTGTTGATCCGCATACGGCTCAGGGTTCTCCTGTAGTAGCTGAAGTCATTCTGAATGGCAGGATTTGTCATCTGGAAAGCATTAAAATATGCATCTTAATACTGGGGCTCTCATGATGAAAGAGAGAGGAAGAGAAAGAAAAAGACTTCCCTTTTTGTGTGTGTGTGTGTATGTGTGTGTATAAGTGTGTGTGTAATTGGCACAGCCTGCAGCAGGACATTCAGTTCTGGATCAAACACACCGCTGTCATGTCAGAATGGTTTAGTAAACAAGGCAGAAGCACAGCAAGAGGGGGAGATGACATAAAAGCCCACTGATACGATTACGATTTTATTTGCTTTACTGGATTTGAGTCCTCTGACACTCATCCTCATTGCTGCTCCCCTTGTCGGGAAATGTTTGGTTCTACAGGAGGGCTGAGCTGCAGTACATTTTATGACAAGACGGTCAACATTTTTAAAGGCCGGTCAGAGAGAACAGAGCAGGAAGGAGATCAGACTGTTGCACCAGGCTCCCAGGCCTCTTTTACACCTTGCATCAAAAATGCAATCTCTGGATAACTTATCTGGTTAAAGACATCCAATGTCAAGACTTGAATTTACACCACACATTAATACTCATTATCTGAATTCTGTTTGCTTTCAGATCAGATCTTAGTAGGTTGTTACAATATTAAAGCCAATGTTTCCTCCTTTCTCCATGGATGAGCTTCATTCATTTTTTTCAATAAATAACTGTTTGTCGTGCTGTCACTGTCCATCTTCCAGGTACAGGTATCCATTTACAGGAAGCTGCAACTCCTGCTTCAAAATAACTTCGTGAGGTAAAATCTGCCATCAAGTTGCCTCCGCCTCATTTTCATGGCTCCACTTTGACTTGTTAACAAATGTGTCTCAGTTGTATGGATTGCATTTACACCTGGCTAGCTGTGCTGAGGTCTGATCTCAACGCGAGCTAACAGCTTGGATTGCATTCCGATTCTGGGTGCATTTAAACCTTGCATTAACTTATCTGGATACAGATCATATTTTAACGCAAGGTGTACACGGAGCCATAGAGAACAGAAAACAAAACCTCAACCAGGCTACTCTTGTTGGAAGGAGCAGTAAATGCTGCAATTAGCTGGTCTTAACCTGGAGCCAAACTGACCAATCAAAGCGGCCAGCCAGAGGAATTCTTTCACACATCATCAACAAGTTCCAGCAGCGACTGAGGGTTCATCATGTAACTAATTATGCTCGTTCCTGCGTTAGCCTGGAAGCAGAGTAACCCTGCAACAATAGCCTGGTACTCAGTCTGAATCCAGCACAGACAGGATGCTTTGCCAAGGAGGAGCTTCACAGACACTTTAAGTGGATCAGAAGCCTGTGTATGGGACTGAAAGATTGGTGAATAGGACTGGCATGCCACCTTGTACCCCACATTGGTGCTTTTGTCATGCCAGCCTGGGCAGTGGGCACTAATTGGGATGTCACAGAAAATCACCCAGGGGCGTCGGGATTCTTTTTAAGTGTTTCTATCTAAGGGCCATGTGTGTAGTGGGGGCTTATGGGAACCAATTCACTCACTGCCAAACAAGATGAGTGGTCACGCAATTGTGTTTCTGACAGCGGGCATTCACCCGACACCCACGTTTGATTCCTGTGCTCATCAACACTTCCTGAGTTCAAGCAAGAAATATTCTTAGTCTCTTCACTCCATCGTCTATAAACCCTGAACTCAGCAACCTCCTTTCCCACTTTTCCCCATAATCTTTATTGCCCTTTCTACTGATATTAAAAACAGCAGGGCAGTGTCAAGATTTTAATTAAACGCTAATCACATGCTCACTGGCTGAGGTCAGCTTTTTATCAGGGGACAAGTTCAAAGTTCATATGAAGGTCTAAAGGGGGATTTGGGGGTTTAAAGGCAGAAAATGACACTTGGGATCTGCTGGGGAATCACCGCATCTTACTTTAAGCTCATCAAAGCGCAGTGTGAAGTGCAGGATCTCTGCAAACTGCTTGGCCAGCGCCTGCTCCCGCTCCAGGTGCTGAGTGGGGTTGTCGAACGTCTCGCTGGTCAAAGCTCCCAGGAGGCTGTGCAGCGCCGCCTCTGTAAGAGAGTGAGGAACGTTGGCAGCACAGCACTTAAAGCCTGACCCTTCTTTGTGTCTGATCCCTGCTGGATAATTGATGAGGCATCAGGGAATATACAGTATATATTCATTCTGGAAAAATCCTTTAATTATTTTCAGTAGTAGAGTAAATTAAAATAGGCTTTAGTCTGTTAAACATTTGTGTACTGCAATTTATTTCTGAATATCTTCCAACACATGCAATAATACAGATATATCAGTGATAAGCCAATGTCAATAATAATGTCAGGCTGTCTGACTTTAGCGAAGATTGTATGTGGTTCATTTCCTTGTCAGCCAGATGAAGCGCTCTGATTAGGACAGACAGATAATGGGGCAGTGGTGCCCAAACTGCCCAGGGCCCAGTGCCAGTCTGAGGGGTGAGGAAGGGGTGAGGAAGGGGGGGTGNGGCTTAGAGGCTTTCCTCTCAGATGCAGATGAGACATGAGGCTAATTATCTCATTGGCATGAAATAAGGGGGGCAGGGAAACAGGATTTCATTCATCCAGGATTACACTCATTGTTTTGACAGTAAGTAAATACAAAGCCTGTGCCATGGCTTGACATAGCATACCCATAGAGCCATAATTAAACATGCATGAAGAGCACGGGCAGCAAAATCAGGAACAGATTGAGAAAAATGTCCTAAATGACTACCAAGCAAGTAACATTACTGAATATAAACATGTTAAAAAAAAAAAAAAAAAAAAATTTAAGGCCAGAGAGATTTTTTATTTATAGATGCAGACGTTACTTAGAATTCAGAGTCTAGACGCTGAGAAGAGGCTTTAATAATGACATAACACAGACGAGGCAAACATCTGATGCAATAAGGCTGCACTGGCACCACTGACTTCCAAATGAGCACTTTACATATATTTATTCCGAGTGTTTTTTACAATTCTCGCTGATTACGTATGATGATGAGCATGTCAACATAACCCAGAAAAAGGCAAATTCAGACAGTGGGCTACTTAAGATAATCGTACGGGGAGTTTTTGGAAAATGGACAGAGCTGGCAGTGCCGTGCAGTAAATTGAGCACGTTTGCCTTTCAGTAATGACTCCCATCTGCTTGGGCCAGCATTTGCAGCGAAGCGGCTGATTAAAAATGGCCTTAGTGCTGCAGTTTTTTTCCCCTAGCCCCAGTCAAAACAAAAAGTAAAGACAGAGCTGCTTTCAGACTCTCAGAAATGAGCCACTCTAGTCTGTCTGAAAACAGGAGGGGGCGGGCCAAGGGAGATGTCTCATCTCATCAGGTCACGGCAGAGCGGGCAAGCAGAATGCGAGCATGTAGGTGCTTCTCTCACAGAGAGGGGAGGGTCAGCGCATGGTGGGAATTGACTCTTGTCTAGTCCCTGTAATCTGTGAAAACCCAGATTGACTCAATTCAGCTTTGCTCGCTTAAAAGTCTTAATGATGTTGCGTCAGTAATGTTAATCGAATGTGAGTGTATATGCTAAAACTAATGGTTGGATCATGACAGCAGAGCAGGAGAAATAGGTCCCGCTGTTTCAGATCCATCTTCCATCCAGAGTTTGGTAGCTGCTCAACAGAGACGCTCCACCAGCCTGCAGCAGAGGCGCTTCGGCTCTATGCGTATCATGCAGGGCAGGAGGTCGTGGAGACAACCGTGGCCCCCGAAGCCTAAAGTTTTTTGCAGCTCAGCAGCCAATATTGCAGATGCACATTAAACTATTAAGGTCATGAAAGGAGGTTGCGAGTGCCATGAAGAGTTAAGTGGTACTACGGCTGCATAAAACCCTTACATAAAGGACGATAACACCTGCCCTTCACGATCCATCGAGCTCGAAATTCAAAGTTAATCGATGCAGGAACTTCTCAACGCACACAGCTTTCCCAGTAACAACACCAAATACCGTTTCTTGTGTTTGAGCAAAATCTCCCTGGACGCCATGAGACCGGCATGCCACAGGTTAAGATCCACTGAGGCTGTTTTCTCTTGGCCCACATACTAATGATGTCCCTGTGCACATGGCCTAAAGTACAGGTTGATAACATACCTAATCTCTGTGAGAACTCGTAGAACTTCTTCAGCTTCCACACCAAGGGAACTACAGCTGCCCATGCCTGCTCCTGTAAAGCCTCATCGCTTGGATTCTGGATCGCCTAAAAATTAAACACCAGAAAGGAGATTTCTTTTAAATAAAACAAAATAATAATTATGTCACGACCAAATAACAAATGAATGTCAAGTGCTGAATAAATTAAAGGTACGCTTAACTCTGTGTAATGAGATAATAGAACCTTATCTACAAAAGGAAAACTTTAGCTTTTGTGGGATAAATGAGGTGGAAACAATTCTGCACCCTGCCCTCCAGAACTTGCCATTAAGTTTTAATGAGCTGGTGATTCTAGAGGTTATTGAAGGAATCAGACTCGGTGTTCACAAAACCACTGTTTCTTGGTCTGGAAACCCAAAATTAGATGCTAATAATTCAGTTTATCTGGTGTCGAGCTTCATTAGGCCATTCATACATAGAAATTAGACCTAATTGAATAATTACGCAAACCCCTTGAACTTCTCCCAACAGTGGTTACTTGTGAAGGAAGGTATTATTTAGAAAGGTATTATTAAAGAGGACATCTTATGCTTTTTGCTATTTTCCCCATTTTATAGCGTAATATAGAAGAGGGTATATGACTTTTTTTTGTAACCTGGTAGTGTAACCTGGTCAAGAAGAACAACAACACTATAAAATATTAAAAATGTAAATCCAAACAGACTCATCCAAGATGCAAACTGATTGAGACCCCTAAACTCCTCCCGTGGAGTGAATGCAGCATTAACACAGTATACTCCGCAATCCACTCCATGTTTTGCTGCATGGTAGCCTCAGCTCTGAGTGTTTTCAGCTGGAGGTGGATGTTTAGTGGATATTAGGTACCTCTCTGATCTGCTGGCCTGCTCCCTTGTACGCCTGCAGCTCGTCCAAGATCCCCTTTGCATCCTTCAGCACCACGTCCACCTGCTCCCACACCTCTCGCTCTGCCTCTGTGGGCTGGGCATCTGCACGAGACAAAAGCAAGGTCAAAAGGGCAAATCAGCTTGGGATCTAATCCATATTTAGTGTAGTAAGAGAAAGCTCTCGGAAGATATACCAAATCCTCAAGTATTACACATATTTTAATTTGCATCATCCAGCTTTGTATATTACAATTCACTGAAATAATCTCATTCTTTTTTTTTTATGTGACCCACTTTCTTGAATTAGTGAAGACATGGTAAGAAGAGCAGAAAAACAAAAAAGGGTTTTAGTGGATCTGTTGTTTGGTTTCAGAGTTTACATGGACAGAACGAAAAGAACAGAGGGAAAGAAAACAACACTATGAACCTTTTCCACCACCTCAAGCAAAAGCAACCTGCCAAGAAAACTGGCCGAGCTGCTGCTTCTCTGCAAAAGCGAAGCCTGCAATACGGCTCATTACACACCAGAGTGGGTGCAAGGTGTGGAATTTTATTTCGACCAACATTTATGTGTTTCTGAGGTCTGATTTCAGGAAACAACAGGGGAAAATATCACAATATATCAGATCACCTAGAAGCAGTCTGCAGCATTTTCTGCTGAAGGTATGGCTGACTGGAGTACAATATCTGCCAAGTGAGAGAATCCTCCAGAAAGGGATCAAACCGTGGTGAGGGGCCTTAGGCTACACACAGGCTGAACTTCAGCGCTTTGTATTTGAGGAGGGGTGGGAGGGTGTCTGGTGCAACTTTTCCCTGATTGATATTCTACACACACTGCAGCATGGAGTGGCAGGTTGATGGAAAACGCAGAAGCACTGGTGGTGGATTTGATTCCTTAGCCTCTGGGAGGAACGCAGTGTAAAAGATAAGCAGGTGTGAAAAGACTTAAAGAATTTGGCGTTTTTAATGTTATGCTAAGATTTTCATGTGATCAGTATCGGGAGAGGAAGCAATTATTTAAATAGACTCACTTTCAAAATCAAGGAAGAAATTGGGCTCCTGTTCCAGATCTGTGCATGTCAAAACTTTCAGTAGGTTCCCCATGTTACAATACCTGTTGAGGAAGAGAGAAAAATCGATAAATCAGATGGTGCAGCAGGTGCTGTTATACTCAACAGCACCCACACTTCTGTATCTGGGGTTCTGCTTCACTGCTCTGGTGCCTGTATGAACTCAGTGGCCTAGTGCCCCAGATGTGCTCACTGCTCACACACACACACCAGCGTTCCCCTTGGACCCGATGTGTGTTTCGTCCAGATGTTGAGCCAAAAAAGCACAAACACCACCTAAAAAATTTAAACTCGGTCTGGGGTTTATGCTTTACTAAGTTTCTTCCCAGAAATCTTCAGCAGTTACAAGCACTCGTATGCAAAGTAATCCATCTCACAAGTCTCCTGAGGGAAATCAACTATCTGTGTTCACATCCTAGATGAAGTGGACAGATGTTTGCTGTACATAATGGGCTACATCCAATTAAAATTGTATAAAAGAAGCTGCTGAGTAGAAACATGAGATAAGCAGGGCTCGTTCATGAATTTTATTCATGGATTGAATGTTAATTAGTCAGTGTGTCGTTGGTTTGAAATCCTACAAGTCACAATGTGCTCAGCAAGTCCAATCAAGTGTCTTGTTCACAAGTGCAGAAAAATAACTGATATTTCACATACTAACACAAGTACACGCACATGCAATCCATTCAGCTTAGCGAGAAGACACCATATTTGCTGTAAGAGTGCAATACATCAATAACATGTGATCTCTAACAATTCGAAGAGTCACTTAACATTTAACAGTACGATTATCTTAAGCGTAAACACGATGGTGATGATGTTTGGTGGTTTTTTCATGATATAATCTTGAATTTGTGCAGATTTTTTACATCTGAGGATGGATTTCTCTGAATATGGGTCAGAGTTTTTATGTGGACACAATGCGCTCGCAATTCTCTTAAAGCTCTATGCTCATATTTAAAGCTACATTTTCTGGGTTGGACTAGTTTACAGTAAGAGGTGTTTCTTTTATTGCGCTCCCTCAAAATATTAGAAATACCTTTGAATACAACCACCACTAACGACAACCCAAGGACAGACCATAGGACAGAAACAATAGCTCGCTGACCGTGGTGTCGACAGAAACTGAAGACGATTTTTTGCAGTTGACAAGATGAGGTCAACAGCCATATGACAAGTCACAGATCTCTGCCAGTTAGGGAGAAGCAGCAGCCGCCTCCATCAGCGGAGACAGATTTAACCCTTGGTGATGGACAAGACAGACAGGATGTGTTTTAAGAGGGCACAAGAAGGGTCAATGCTGAACAGTGATGAAGTTCAGCATTGGCAGGCAGATGTCACCTGAGATGAGTGGCAGGTGATAAGCGAAAGTGACTCAGTGAGGGACAGCGGTGACACGGTAAATCACAGCGATGCAGGTAATGCTGAGAGACAGGAAGGTGCTGCAACAGAGCGAACTACACAGTCAGCAGAGAGGTAGACGGAGGAAAAGAGAGTGATTTTAAAATGCATGNTGTATTCCTGCATCTCTAATATGAACCTAGCAGAGGCTGGTGTCCCCGTTTTAACAGAGAAAACACTGGAGGTAATTAGCCAATTTGTACATGAGTATAATGAGTGAGTACATGAAGGTTTAACACAATTACCTTCATTTAAAACAAAGAACAACAGTCCTGGCACACCAGATACTCCATCAACACTGTTCATTCACTAACTACAATAAAGGCAAAGCTCAGGCTCACTTTATTTCACGTCCCACAGAGCAAACTGACTAGGCAAAAACATGCAGAGCTTTTTATTTTTATGTGCTCTATTACTAAACAGTCAATTTAATATCTACTATGTACTTTAAAGCGGTTTTTCCATTTACAATAAAGGTAATTGCTTTGATTTATCCTGCTCTATTTGCACCCAGGGCAGTAGCTTTCTGTACAACAATAATATTTAATATCATTAGCTACTTCTACTTTTGAAACGCTCCTAAAAACTCTTACATCCAGTGGCCACCTGCAAAGTCCCACCTGCCCTGTCCAGCCTCGTCCTATTACCCTCTGCTAATGTGACCTGAATGTCCGACTGGGCCGATGGAGGCACCTGACTGGCTGTCGGAAGGCAGCACCTGAGCAGGCCAGGGGGACGAGAGCCATCACTGAGTTCATCCTGCTGGATGATGTGGGCGCTGCCCTGGACCTCTGCTGCCACCTTTCAGCTGCTCAGACTGCAGCTGAAAGGTGGCAGGCCTTACGTGATGTACGACTGTCTGCAGCGCACACATACACACACACACACGCCTCTCCCTTCTGTTGTGAAATGAGGTCATTTTAAGGACAGGGATTTGTGTGGCTGCATTTCAAAGTTCACCGCAGGATCTTCAAGCTGACTGATAAAAATAGAAGATTAGCATATTTTAAAGCTTTTCGTGGTTGGCAGCAAAAAAGGTCTTAGAATACTCAAATAATATCCTGAAAATTATTTACAGATTACATAAACATGAGGTTATTCAACAACGCTGACTTTGACGTCTCATGACACCAACCCTGCCTTTAAAGATAACTTTAAGTCAATATTTGCAGATGCAGAGTAACTGGTTGCTTGGTGATGGCAAAGTAAGAGAGAAGAAATGCTGAATTGCTGGCTGTGAGCACAGAGTAACCAGAGAAGGGTGGAGGATTTCACTCTCCCCCCCCTCTCAGAGGTTTTACAGTAGCACCCAGGAGTGCTGGCACGTCCTGGGCACCACAGAGAGATTGACGACAGGCGTGTTGTTGTTTTGACCCCCCCCGCTGAGTGATCGCGTGCTCACGGTGAGAGAGGGAGGGCTGCTTCTAAGGCCAGGGGCAGATCCTGACAACCAGGAGCCCGCGCAGCTCTCCCATTGGCTGAGCCAATCTACCCAACAGCTCGCTGTATCCATGGAGTCAAAAAAATTTAGTGCCATTGAAAACATTTCAGCAGCCAATCAGAGGCCGGCTCTGGGTGAGGAGCGAGTACAGTAGTAGTAGGACTTGAAAGCACATGAATATATTAATACAGATGAGGTAATGCGCCAAAAACAGCAGATTAGTAGGAGAGTGAATTCAGCTGGAGACAATGGAGGAATATTTAATTCCACTATGGAGCACCAAGCACTTAGTGATTGAATTTTACCATTTCTGTGCAGCACAGCAAATGATTTAATTTTTTATGAAAAAACTATACCATAAAATACACTGATGAATAAGAACAAATCACAGCTGACCATGATTACAAATGTCAGTGTTTCCTTGTCTGCCTGGAAACTGCTACTAGTCAGAGGATTAATACATCTACAAATATGTCTAACATGGCAAATGTTGACATGTAAAATTCCACAGCCCAAATATGTGGAGGATTGTAGATGATGCAGGGAGACTGGCGCTGGTTTGGTAAAGACACCAAAACAGCGCCGCACCCTTGCAGCAGCATGACCTGTGCACAGCACTGCCGTTTAGCGTCTCCCAGCACTGCTCGCTTCTCTTAAGGAGCAAACCACAAAGGAGGGCACGGCTGAAACCGAGCACTGCGGCAGCGTTCTACAAAAACAGCTCAGGGTGAAGGCTGGCTGAAGTAGAGCGATAGTGTTGACGTTCCACTACTCGGCTGCAGCATGAGAAGCCACGTGCCCTGCTGCTTTACTATGGAAGGAAAAACAACGCCCTCCCCTCCCCAGCCAGGCGCACATGCAGCGCAGAGCATCACATGGCCACAGCCATGGAGAGGCTGAGCACTAGCCTGGGGCGTGGAAGGGGGATGGGGAGAGGCAGCAGGCTGCGTCTGTGGATATGTCTGAGATTCTATGGGTCTGGAAAAGAAAATGCATAGCTCATATTAGTCCATGTTTGATTTAAAACAGATAGAAATGTAAGGATGTGTTCTGATTATTGCGTGTGGTTGCATGTGGTTGTGTGTTGGAGGGGGAGGGACTGGGAAGCGTCACACTGCGGCAGAGGCAGGCAGAGCTTGGAAGCTTTAAACTTGACCTAGATTCCCTGGGTGACACGCCACATCACATTAGCCTACTCGCCCAGACCTGGACCCGCTGGAGCTCACTGACACTGGCCCGAGTCGACAGGCAGAAAATGGGAGGGGCACTTCCCAAATGGGGCTAGTGTTCACCCCCATCCTACCTTCTCCTCACCCCCACACCATCTTTTTCCAATCCTACACAGCTGACTGAAAATGGCTTGGGGGGGCACATGGGAATGAAGAGGGAGGTCTCGGGTGGGGGTGGGGGGGACTATTTGTTTGTTTATGGATGAACCCGATTACCTCGTAGCCACGCCTCTATATTGTTGCAGCGGAGTACACATCAACTAATGCCCCCCTCACCCAGATTCTGGCAAATCAAAACAAACCCCAGCTCTGCAGGGAGACTGAATCATTGCGACTGACAGCAGGAATAAAGATGACACCCAGCAAAGCTTCCTGCATCCAATTACTGCAGCTATGATAAATCAACACGCATGAAAACAACCGCACAAAACCAACAGTGTGTCCACAGAAAGAGATCAGAGAGAGATGAAAGTGGGAGCACCTCATCCTCGGCTAAGCTCTCCTCTTTGGACTGCACCTGGAAAGTTGGAAACCATGGAAACGGGCACATACACAAGACTCAGCTAAAACGGAGGCTCCATTGAAACGGAGGCCTATGAAGAGGCTCTTAAAGGCACTCGTCAGTCGCAGCAATATGACAATTTGTACATCGCATTACAGATATACTTGCAGCTTAGAATCATAACATAACACCTTTAAGTCTCACTGCATCAGCTGCAATGGATAAGTTAAACCTGTGACTCAGTAAGATATAATTCCAGTGAGCCCTCCCCGCCCTGCCCTTGATAGTCCTCTGACTGCTTCCTGGGTTGTGTTAGGAAATGATTAAGGGGGCATGTTGACTCACTGTCGTCGGTCTCGACAGCAGCTCCCTCGGGGGCAGCTGCCTCCAAAACCCATTCACTCAGATCTCCATTCTTCTGCTAAACAGCCCTGAACCATGATTACCGAGTGACCTTCTGACTGCGACTCGCCCACGTCACTGCATCCGTAAATGTCGCTCGCTTGCTGCCACAGATTTCAGCAGCAGACAGGTTTACATTTGTGGTTCTTAAGACAAATCGAAGCCTGATTTAGCTTAAACATTCAAGGAGTAATTGTTTAGGCAGCAGGCTAAATATTTTTTTCTGGCACATTATAACCCTAACAGAATTTAGGGTGGGGCACTGTGGAGTAGGCTTTGGAAGGATGATGAGTTTAGATGATTACCAGTATTTTCATCTGGTAAGAGCGGAGCGCCATCTGCAGGAGGAAAGTATGTGCATAAAAGAAAGTATGTGCATGAAAGACATGAAGGTCACTCCCAAACCTTTTTCCAATAAATTCTGGCTTCAGAAATGCTCAAGTTTTAAATTACATGATTTTATAATGAACCATCTCTGTCTAGAAGTCTAATTTGGCAGAAAAACCAGCAGCAATGAGTTGCAAAGATTATGAATGTTTGACTATAACAATCTGTCAGTGTCCTGAACTAAGGAGCAGCACAGATGAGTGATCCAACAGCTCCATCCAGTGTTCATTTATGGGTATTTCAGTGAAGAGGAGTACACAATTAATTTGGTAAAACTGCAGAAATACAAATGACATTTCCACAGACTGAACAATAACTGCTTTTTCACACTAATCAGGCAGACATTAAGACCATCTCATATGCACACCTAAGCAGGGAAAAGAGCAGTTTGATGCTCTACTCAAGGGAACGTGGGCAGGAAGTTATACAGCGCGTCAGCTCTCCAGTGCCATAAATAATATATAACCAAAGAGATGATGGGAGCTTTTAGCAGATTTAATGTGCCACTCTGCGTATTACTCCCACTCAGACATATCATCTCACGTCTTATTCAGCATGTGGGGTCAGGCGGTGCCCAAACATCTTCCATATGCTGAGTCAAGAGTGAAGAAACTCAAAAACACCTGTGACTATTTTAGCTCTCTCTCTCTCTCTCTCTCAGGTAAAATGGTTAAACAGGCCACTAATAGAGCATTATTTTGTCTCGTATACAGGGAATGCATAAAAATTACTTGTGTGTAAAGGCAAAAATCAGGCAACAGATTCTGATCTCAGACATGTAAACTGTAAAGATATGAACATTTCAGTGCAAAAATCCACCACCTCCATATTTAATACTACTAAACATCACCAGTAGAGGGCAGTATTGACCTGCTTATGATCATAATAACAGGCGAGCCAAGAAAAGCTTCACCTCAGGCTACTGTACCACACCTCCCCTGGCTTAGCAAGGCTAATCCACACAAACTCAGTCTGCTGCATTAACTCAGCCCTGCAACGCAACAATGCTGCTGTTCTCTTGTTTTACCACAATGTCATGTATTGCATGATAAAGCTAAAATAGCATCCCATTCAGGCTAAGCTGCTGGATTTGAGTCTTACTGGGGCACCACCTCAGCTTGTCATTAGCCTATATAAACACACCGCAGGATGCTCTGACAGTCTGACTTAGTATGTATGAACCACCTGAGGCTGTCAAAAAAGAAGGCAACGCTGCATTCCAGCACCTCGTTACACCAACCGAATGATAGCTGTGTGTCATGGTAACGATCTCCAAGGAGACGTAGAGGAAAATACAACAGGGATGGGCGCGCATGTAAGCAGGGATCAATGATGATGTTGTAATAGACAGGGTTACTTCTAGCAAGACAACCTGACAGAGCAATGAAAAAAAGAACTCCAGTTCTTAGGGACTGTACTGGGGCCTGTTCTTTCGTATGGCCTTTAGTTCTAAAAGCAAACATTTTAACTCCAGAGTAAAACGGGTTAAAAAAAACAAACAAACAAAAAAAACACAAAGTAGCCAAACTTTAAATGCCAAACGCCAAATGTCTAGAAGAAGACATGGTGAGCTTCAGGACTTCCTGTGTCGTGTTGGAGCTGGGCAGATTCTAGGCAATGACCCTATGCCCTGCAGTTACATAAACACACTGGCCTTGGGGAACAGGAAGCAAGAGCACCTACATTACTCAACTCCTTTTTATGGCCCACAATGCAATTCATTTCCTGACCCAGCATTACACATACACCCACAGAACGGCACATCAAGACTATAATAGGCATAGGTGCACCACAGGCGGTTTCAGATAAATACATGCCTGCACCAGGACACCCAAGCTAGTAGTGCTTTAACATTACAACATTATTTGACTCAGTTGGTGAAATATGAATTATGCTTTTAAGCCATTTTATTTGTTCCAATACAGTTAATTGGATTTTATCCATGTCACCAACCTGAATTAAAATAGGTCATTAAACCTGTGCTCCTCAAATGAACTAAACTCCTCCCATTTTAGAAGCAGATGGTCATGTGATAGTAGGTGATTCATACCTTGAGCCAGGTGACTCCTTGGAGACGTGTGAGGATCCTTAGACTCACACGGTCGTCATGCAAGTGTTGACTTCTTATATTTTAATCTCCAAAATCAACATCACAATTTACTCAGCCCCGCAATGCAACAATGCTGCTGTTTTCTTATAAAGACGGGATGATGAGCTTGTGTAAAATATCGGCAAATTATAATTTTCAAAAGATAACCAAATCAGTCTTGCGCTTCACTGCATTTCTACAGTTTTTATATTTTATTATTTCCACAATTTCCCTCGATTACTTCATTTAGCCAATATTTGATTCTATAGCGCAAACAAAAGCTAAACCAAGACAAAACTGCTCAAAACAGTGTGAGAAATGGAGGCACAAAACAATATTACTCTGACCTTTTCAATGCTGCAGTCACTTCAAATTGCTAGAATAGATATGACGTTATTCAAATAAGCAAATATCAGACATGGGCAATAATGTGAAAGTGACAATGGAGGCCTGCAGTGTGCACATAGCGTATCGTTCTATCTTTTTATCAATGCAAAATAAAAGGCAGACATTATTTTTCCAGGAACTCAGAAGGGATTTAAAAAAAACAAAAAAAAACAGAACACTTTCCAATCCAAACCTTCCCAACAAATTTAGTGTCAGGACTTACCAGTAGTGCAACTGTCAGTCAGGAGCAGGGAGGCCTGGCCAGGCAGCTGACCCGGGTCACAATCCTCCAGCAGAGGTCAGCCTCTGAAACACAAGCAAACGCTAACAAACGTCAGACTTTAATCTCACCAGAGGTAACCGAGACAATCCAGAGGTTTATAATGGGCTTACATAATTTATTTATGGAACCAGTACTTAAAATAATTTTCTTTAGATAAAAATTCAACTACATTTCTGAAATAAATTCTGGAAATAGCCCATTTTCTCTCAGCTGTCAAGTGGAACAAATACAAATTTAGGCCAACACAAATGCTGAACAATAACGCACTGCACACGTACTGGTCACACCCTGTTACAGAGGTAATGTAAAGTCATTAAAGACATCTATACGTTCCTCTTTAACAACTGATTTGTTTTTTTTTAATACTTCAAAAAATAAAGATAATATTAGCAGTAGGGTTGCTGATGATTAGTATGCAATAACAGGGTGTTCCAACCCTCTGTGTGAAACGTGGGCTAATTGTGGAGTTTTGATAAAACATGGAACAAACGTGCACATAAAAAAAAAAAAAAAAAAANAAAAAAAAAAAAAAAAACACACCACTTCCTATTGTGCAACACTTCCTCTGATTCAGTGAGAACTTCAGGTTTCTACAGACTCCCTGTTTCCTCTTGTTAATCAGCTACAACAGAACAACGGTCTACCCACTCCACTACCCACTTTAGACCTTTTTATTCAGTGAAATTTAAAAATAAGGCAAAGACAACCAACCAGCTGGCTACATATATCATTCAAAAGCTATTTTCTTGTCATAAAGAAACCCAACTTAAAAACACACATTACAGTTACCAGGACCTCATTTCTGACTGAAGCAAGATGAGTCAAGTCATGAACCACAGTAGATTCAACACATTCTCTGCAAGCCACGTGCTCGTTTCAGGAGCCCTGACTGAGTACCAGCTCAGAAAACTGTGAGGCCATTCGGATCAAGACACTTTTCTCCTCAGCAGCCTGCATACAAATGCCCTGCAACAGAGAAGTGGTGTTCATGGACGAATGTGATCAGACTTCAAACCCTGACACTTCGCACCCACAAGCACGATGTGAGGGAGAGGAAAACACAGAGCAGATGCAGAAATGAATCAAATACTCTGAGAAGCAACTTGGACTAAAGTTTGGCTGATAAAGATAGAGGCACATCTTTTTTTTTTTTTTTTTTTNTTTTTTTTTTTTTTTTTTGCTTCCATGCAAACTGACTATAACTTGCCTCTATCCAATAGGGCTGACATGTCACAGGAAACATTCTGGGTGACTTCTGTGGCAGGGCATCATGGGAGTCAGCTATTCATCACGCCTACAGCTCAGGGTTTTAAACATAAGGCCATGAACCCTTGACCATCCATATGAACTGGCCTTGTTTCTTTTTTTGATAGCCATAACTATGAACAAAATGCAATCAGGAGCATAAATTGGATTTACTTTTAGCTGCATCAGGTTGGAAGAAGGCAGGCCCTGGAGAAGAAAGATGTTTAAAGTGATGTTCAGAATTGCTTAATGTTGAGCAGTCAACAGTTCACAATTCTTGAAAAGCTCCAGGGAAAATTATGAACAGCCCTTTTTTCATAAAGTAGCAGGATAAACGAAAATACAAATATAATATGGAGGCAACAGTTAAAAGTCATGTTTCAGCTCATTGTAATTTTGAAAGTCTGACTTGCTCAGGGATGAGGATGGAGGTTGATGCCAGTCTCATCCTCTTCTCTGCTTATAATGCTCACATAGTGAATCTGAAACCACTTGAGCCCTCCATCTTTATGATGACAAGGCAAAACACCTTCTGCCATTCCTTCCCGGAGTCTCCTCTGAATTTTCTCTTAAATTATTTACAGGACTATGGACTCCATCTTATAGGGTTACTGATAGTTCAGTGTTAATATGGGAAAAGACCCACATGATGCAGGGTGCAGCCTTTCAAATTTATTCATCCTTCCAAGCAATGATTAAACAAGGTTAACCATCCAGGAAACACAAGCAACTACAGCACACAACCACTGCAGCCTCTCACAATGGGGGGGCGTAGCTTTCATTGCTTCAATTTTCTCAAACACAAACACTTGACACAAGAATTAACTAAAATTATTTTATTTGGATGGCAGGTGAGTCCAGTGGCTGAGATAAATATAAGAAATTGAATTTGAAGTTCCAGAAATTATGTAAATCTGTGCTAGTAAAACGCACACCACACCTTGTACACTTTGTGTTATTGCTTTATAGCGATGACAGTCAATAAAATTCTAGTGGCAAGTGCAGTATGTAGTATTTTTGCCTCCTGCTGCATACATGCATGTTTGTTTGGGTTTGATTTACTCTGCCGCATTAAGAGGTCAGTACGTGGGCCGACATGTGTAGGCCTGCTGTGCTGTGTGTGCTGCAGATGGCAAAACACGTGCAGAGTGACTATAGAGCCGAGCATCGAGGTCATCAATGAAATCAATATGTGGATCTCCTACAGCACGTCCAGTTGTCACGCATATTGGTAATATAAGGTAATCCATTAGGGCTGTGCAACACGGACAATCGTATTGCATTTCTATTGCCTGATATGCAATCCCATTAGTGGACGCAGACAAATCCATTTTTCAGCAAGGAATATTTTTAATGAAAAACAATGATGTGGCTCAAAATTTACCGTGATAAATCCACATTCTTAAATTATGTACAGAACACATCGGCTACAACCTGGTTTTGACCTCAGGCTGATGGGGTAAAAGAGGTAAACCATTCATCATCAACACCAACAGAGACCGTTTCAGTGTGTGTGTGTGTGTGTGTGTGTGTGTAAACGTAGACACCAGCAGGACAGAAGTAAACCAATTGGCAGTGGGATACTAATCAGCCCTTATGGTATTGGTTTCAACACTGCTGCATAAAACTTCCATTAAACACTCAGGTTACCATGACAACTTGTATACTACTTTCCCTATTGGTGGGTGAGAGCTTGGGGCTGAGGAGTGACATCAGCTGTGGAAAACTGAGTGAATGTGCGTATATGTGTTCAAGCGAGTGCCTGTGTGTGTGTATGTATGTATGTATGCATGTGTGTGTGTGTGTGTGTGTGTGTAGGAGTTAGTGAAGCCTATGGGGCACAGCCTCTGTGGAAAATCATTTCATCACAGAAAGCTCCCATGGATCAGTCTGATTGGAGCGTTGATGCTGCCCACGCTCCATCTATCACGTTTGTATTCAGACAAAGGTTTATCACCGTGCCAGGCAATTAAAATTAATCATGCAGCTACACCCTGGCATAGAGGCCAACCATTATTAGTAGTTGTATTATTATTATTATAATATGGAGTTAGAGTTTTTGTAAACAGCAGCTGCTCAATAGTACATGACAGTTGCTGTGGGGTGGGGGT
>VXCM01000258.1:22268-62698 GCA_014773175.1 Lucifuga dentata
GGGGGGGGGTGCATGGCATCGGTATTGTGTAAAACATGGATTTCTACCCTGCTGACTTGCCATCTGTGGCACCAACACCCCTGCTCCATGGTGTCCACTGGCACGTAGGCAGTCATATGACAATCTCATGCTTGCCTAGATTAACATGTTATAATAAAAACATCACCACCACCACTAGTGTTGGAAGCCTAAAGGACCATACCGATGATTTTGCATGTTTGAGCCCAAAAGAAATACTACCCACATACACCTGCCAACTATTTTCCAAAACATAAACTGTATGTTAGTTTTTTATTACTTTTTACAAATCCCCTAATCTTTTAAATCAAATATTCAGGTGATACACCCCTTAAAATTCAATGTTTCACCTGCAAACACCCACGCATAGGCACATTATATAGACACATTTGCTTTAATTTGTCAGTAAAAGCAGTTTTCTCCTGGGACTATATTCCCTGGTGGAGACATGTTTGCTTCCCTGATCCGTTTTAGATTAGTTAAATTAAATACATTCAACAAAAAGTAACAGCATGTGGTTTCTGTGATGGATTACTCTCTCAAGTACATTTAAAGTCTCCACAAGTGGTTTTTGATAGCATACTGGAATGAATTGAAAGCAATATCAGTCTGGAAGGTAGGAAAAACAATTCTATTTACTGCTGAAGTAGTATTTTGGAAGATGGTTGGCGGTAACATAACGTGTATGCAGGTTGCATTTATTGGGCTCAAACATGCAAAAATCACTGGTATGATCCTTTAATTTTTATGGTGGTACATCTAAAAATATGTCATTTATTTTACAAATTAACCTGGATTTTTTTATTCTTTTAATTGTTTAATATCTTCAGCAGCTGGCAGATTAGAAAATCCGAAGCAGGTCCTGATCAGCACTGTAAGTTTCTGTAGACCTCCACAGATCTGAGCCTGGGGGTGTTTGTGTTCCTGCATGAAAGGTTGGGGGCAGGGACACACACACAGTCACAGCTTTTCTCTTTGGACGGGGCTGTGTTATTTATAGGTCTTATGTTGTGCGATTCTATGCAAAGGCCATTTTGCATTTTTCCACATTGACTCTAAAGACGCTGCTGCTGCTGCATACAGAGAGTTATTAAAGCGTCCTGGTGGACAAGCCTTTGCATGGCTGGCCTGCAGGAGAAAAGGATTGCTCCGTGTTGTCATTACATGCATGCTCAGGGCTCAGATAAGCAACATCACAGGAGGGAAGTGAGAAAGTTGAGAGGAATGCTTGTTTCTACCAGCACAGCTCATATACTGACTCACACACATCAGAGGCACACATCAAGCTGTAACACCCTCTGCCAAAGGCTAGATACACAAATCACTAAAGCTCAGACCTCAAAACCACTTTTCTTTGCTCGCCTGGCAGCACGGTGATCAGCATGAGTCAACCAACAGCTTCTTAAATAAATCTGTTTGTAGAGTGAACAGCAGTGATGATAGAGTCCTCCATGCTTCTCAACACCCCAGTACAGTTCAAAAGAAGACAACCAATGAAAGACCAGGCTGGAGAACACGTCCTAAAACAAGTTCTTCATACCAGCAGAATGGTCACAAGTCGCCTGTTACCAGAGGTGACGGTGAAGTGGCCTTACAATCGGCGAAGAGAGGAGTTGACACTGGTTGTGGTTCATTTAGCGATAAAAAGAAGGCAAGAAGATGGAGAAGGAGATGGTACGATTGTTCTCAAAAGCAAAATAGGACGGAGATGGATCATTTTCTTAGTTTATTCGATGAGCTCATCCCACTGGGGTCTCACCGCTGACACAACGCAACCATGTGATGTTTGGACCAATTACAGCCAGAGGAGGTATCAGAAGTAGAAGAAAACCTGCAGCCTCGTGGATTTTAACTCCCAAACAAGATTAAGACATTCTTTGTAGTATGGCGAGTCGAATAATTGTGTGTAAAAACAGGCAGGCCTACTTTGAAAGGGGCCCAGTCAGCTTTCCTACCGAGCAACTCCAGTATGTCATCATTTCAACTCAGATCTGCTTGTGGACAAGAGCAGGCATGCAACAGCAATGGAGAAGCCGGGAATCGGCTACCAAGAGGGGAGTAAGATTACCCCTAACACAGAAAAAAACCCACTCAGATTTCTGTATTACTTATCAAACAGCTCAATTTAAGACATGTGCAGATTGTGAGGATCACATATCAAGTGCATTTAAAGCATGTTAAAGGAAAACATCAGCAGAAAGAGTTGTAAAAGTTGAAATGCTGCTAAAAGACAAAGTGCACAATAATGGTGTAAGAGCAGAACTGCTGAATAGACCAATCAGAGAAAGTTAATCAAACTAACTGCACAAGCAGCATTATGCCATAAAAATAAATCAATACAGCTGTCTTCTGAATAAACTTAAGACAGCCACTACCACGCTGCTTTACACAATGTCTCAACAAAAACGAGGCTTAAAACGAGGCTTATTGTAAAAGTTTGGTATGTTGAGATCTTCATCGCACCTGAAATGCAATAAATGCCCGAAATGTGATAACTGTGAAACTAACCCAGCCTGAAGGTGATGGATCAGTGACACCGAGTGTGTTCAAGGCTGTGGGACCCTATATGGGGTCTGGAGCTCATTCAGGGTTGTTTGGGAGGGAATCCAGGGAATCATAGTGAGGAAAAGTTACGTTTCATCATGATTTCAGTCACTAGAACATGTCTCTAGTAATCACAGGTTCCATTCTCACCACCATTGTGCCCTACATTAAACCTGGACAGCTATGTAATTCAATGCTCACTGACACATGGTCCCTGCCATAAGAAGGCCTGCCATTAAGGGTCCTTGAAATGACTTCAAGAAAATTATTAATAATTAAAATTAACTACCATTGCACTCATTCTACACTCTAATTAATACCACACCTAACTACCTACAACTGTACACTAAACTAGGAAACATATTTCTTGGAGAAAATATGCAGGAAATTAGGCTCCTTGGTGCTTCAAACTTCAGTTTCAGTGGTTTCCAAAGTGAGTCTTTAGCAAAATGTTGTGACTATTTTACTATGTTTTATTCGCTAAAAAATACATACATGTTATGTTACTGCCAACCATTTTCCAAAACATAAAGTTTTCCTGTTATTTTGCTAAATCTCCTAATCTTTCAAAATAAAATGTTCAGGTGATACACACACCTTAAAATTCAATGTTACACATGATTGTAGAAGAGACGGCTGTTTTAATTTCACAGTAAAAGCTGTCTTTTCCTGGGACTATATTCCCTGGTGAAGACATACATTTTCTTCCATGCCATTTTGTTTGCTGTGATGGATTACTTATCTCAAGCATGTTTCAGATCCCTAAAAGGTGATTTCGATAGTGTACTGGAATGAACTGAAACCAAGGTAATCTGAAAGGTAGGAAAAACAATTCTAATATTTACCCTGTAGTAGTATATTTTGGAAAATGGTTGGCAGTAATGAAACATATATGCGGGTTGTATTTATTTGGCTCAAATATGCAAAATCAGCAATGTGGTCCTTTAACATTAATGCTGCATCACAACCACAACTACGTTGCACTTGGCTAGCATACCATGAAATCTGGCTTTCTGGACCTTTCACTTCCACCCTCATAACCTTTGCAGAGACTGGCTGGACTGAAAGTAATGCATCTTCACATGCTGTGGCACAGCTGTGCAGAAAACTGATGCACTGACTCTACGTTTTTCTTCAGATTGCTTGTAGATTCTCTGGAAGCCAACCAGTGACCTTTGGGACATCTCAGAACCACAGTTTGTAAACCACTGCCCAAGCTGCAAACCTGCTTTAATAAACCTCAGATATTAAATTAATCTAAGGCAAGGAATATGGAATTTTCTAAGGTTTTCCAAGACTTTCTAATCCCCTGAAAGCAACACCAATTGTCTACAAGGTGTTCCAATTGAATTAATGTTTGTATGAATTATATAAAGACAGGTTTTCCTTTAAGTCCCATAACTTGACTTATTATATAGAAATAACTTGTTTCCTATTTCTGTGAGAAATTGTATTGTTTCATTGATGTAAAACTATAAAAATGTGCAAAATTAGGTGTTTTCTGTGTGACAAAATATATTATGCACAGAGTAGATTCTTTCAACCCAAATTCTAGATAAAATAACTCTTTCTTGCCTCAGACTTTATTTAAGATCAGAATCTCTACTTATTTCTACCTGTTATGAGTGATTAATTAAAATATATAATAAGCTGTTATCAGTAACAATGACTTCAGAGGACCCAAGTCGTACAGAATGACTAGTTTAAAACAATAACTGGCTGTGTATCATAGTTAATATCAAATAGAACTGATAACCTAGTATTATTAGTAATATGGGTCAATCATGTAACATTCAATGCCTCTGGCCAAAAAAGGAAACAAAATCCAGTTAGCAGTACTAGCCTTGAAAATGTAGTGTTGCTCTGAAAAGGGGAAGTTAACGGTACATTAAAGGTTTAATATATGGAACGCCATATTAATACGTGTTCTACAGACAATTTTTATATTTTTTACCATTTGTATTATACAGTTAACCAACTTGAGATGATACGGTTGGATTTCGCCGGACACGTTTGTGATTCATCCTTTTATTTTGTCCCCGAGCAGCAAAATTGCCGATTCAAAACCTACATGATTGAATGGCAACTTGTGGACAGTGAACGTGTCCAGTTATGGAGACAGTTGAGACGGATTAAAGTAGTAAAATTGTCTTACCGTGATGCTCGCAGAGAAACACCGTAGTCGGCGTCTGGACACCACACTAGAAGCCAGCAGCAGTACAGACTGTAATGAAAAAAAAACCGATTCGCTGTTGCTATTTCCGGGTTGGTTATTGAGCGTCACCTTGCCCGTTAAACAAGGGGAGCGCTCGTTTTATTTTCAATCTCGTATGCAGGAGGGCGGCTCACCCACCTTCCTTCCGCATCTGAAAGAAAACCTAGTCCCGCCCCGCTGAGACACGCCGGTGTATTTCCACAGTGACTTCCTGGATTACTTCTAACCTAGTTTATTAATGTCTCACCGCAGGCTTAATTAAAACTTATAATAACCAACATAGCGACTGCATTTAAATAGCCCTTGAAAGTAACGTCCTTGAAAGTAACTCACTCTGCTGAAGTGTCCATGAGCAAGAGAATAATACATGCCTTATAAGCGCCAGGGGGCGATGTTGTACTACTTGAACCCTTAACCTTAGAATCACAGATTTAAATAGCCTGGTTATTCTTATTTTTTAAGCATTTAAAAATAAGTGAGCAAAACCAAACAAAGCAAATGCAGCTTCTGACCTTTAAATATTCACTTAAGTTTACAAGTCTACAAAGTAGAAACAGTCCTATTAGCTCTGAGTTTTCACTTACTTTTATCATTTTAGATATATTTATACTATTAGTGGACAAACAGTTGTGAGTCGCATTCGTGAAGTAATCAAAATAGATTTGTGGGTGGTAAACAAATGCCAAACTCAATCACTAGTGGACAAACATCCCTTTAAAAGTTTTAAAATGTTTTAATGATCTCATATTCTACACACATTTCCCTCGATCTCAACTGATTTGTTAAATCTCTGAATTTAAAATTAAATGAATGAAACTCTTAAACGTAATGTAAGAAATGGCATAAAATTAACAGAATTCCAAATCGGTGTAATTATCCGTTTCTGTTCTGCAAAAATCATGACAACACCATACAAACATATTCATTAAAAATGAATGAACACATGGAGGCCACTAGTTGAAGCCAGCAGATATATAATATACTGGGAGCTGAGAAATATGGCAAAGTGGCTACAGGTTCTAACTTCAAAGTTTGTCCTTTTCCATAAATTGTCATTTTGTCTAGCTCCCTGTAGCTGACAGCTTGCGGTATAATGGCAAAGTAAACCAGGGACAGACAACATTTAGCTTCTAACTACACCTTAAATCAGTGGACTTTCCAAGCTTTTATGTCTTTTTCTCTCTGTTTTATACCACACTGATTAATGATGACAGACCGCTTTATTTAATTTCAATTTTGTGAGTAAACTCAAAAATATGTTTATTGCGTGTCTGTTGTTTCCCCCTCTATGCTTTGCTGCCTGGTGTAATTTGTTTGATACAGAGAAAAAAAAGCAGATTTATTAAGGACTGCCATGTCAAACAACACACCTGTATGCAATTTGAGCTCATTAGATGATCCTTTGCATGTTATTTGACTCATGAAAGCTTAAGCTGAAACACTTGTGCCATCTTTTATCCTCTCTCCTTCTGTTCACAATAAAGGATAGCATTTCTGAAGAATTATTCCAGCTTTTAAGCATTTTTCCTCTTTGATTGCAGGCTATTTCACTTTTAACCCGTGTCCAAATTTCAGCAAAGTTCATCTTACACCATACTAAAAACAGCCAGCAATTAAGTCCAATTATACTGTACACTTGTTTGTAATTATGTCTCAGGTGTGGGCCAGTTGTAGCCTATAAATCTATTGTACAGAAGCTGCTGCAAACCATTTGTTAGTAAAACCTTGAAGCGTGAACAAAGTCATTTTGTCAGTAAAAGCTACATCTAACTGGTTATCAAAGCTACTTCTAAACATGGCAAAGGAGAAGACTCACGTTAATGTGGTAATTATTGGTCATGTTGACAGTGGAAAATCAACTACTACTGGTCACCTTGTCTACAAATGTGGTGGTGTTGACCAAAGGAAACTGGAGAAGTTTGAGAAAGCTGCAGCACAGGTGAGAAAGTAAACTACTGTGAAAGAAAGTTTTACTGTATCTACTGTGTATTGAATCATATCTCTCATTTTTTTTGCAGATGGGGAAGAGTTCCTTCAAGTTTGCCTGGGTGCTGGACAAGCTGAAAGCTGAGAGGGAGCGAGGAATCACCATTGACATATCACTGCTGAAATTTAACACACAGAAATACATAATGACCATAATTGATGCTCCTGGTCATCGTGACTTCATAAAAAACATGATAACAGGAACGTCACAGGTAACTGGCACTCTAGTCTCATTTTCTGCTTTACTGTTACACCTTTATGCGATAATTTTCAGCTTTAGACCATGAATGTCCTTGCAGGCTGATGTTGCCCTCCTGGTGGTCTCTGCAGCCAAAGGGGAGTTTGAGGCTGGTGTCTCTAGAAGTGGTCAAACCAGAGAGCATGCCTTGCTGGCTTACACTCTGGGTGTAAAACAAATAATAGTCTGTGTCAACAAGATGGATGTGACTGAACCCCCCTACAGTCAGAAGCGCTTTGATGAAGTAGTGCGAGGTGTGAGCGTCTTCTTGAAGAAGATTGGCTATGACCCCACAGCTGTGCCTTTTGTTCCAATTTCTGGCTGGAAGGGCGAGAACATGATCACTGCAACTCAGAAGGTAAACTTGCACCTCAGAAAGTCTCAAGTTTAAATTATTTTTCCACTGAAGTTTAACATCTAATCAAAGTTCTGTCTCTAAAGATGGCCTGGTTCCAAGGCTGGAAGCTCAAGCGAAGAGAAGGGAATGCAAGTGGGAGAACTCTTCTAGAAGTCCTGGACTCTATTCAGCCTCCAGTACGCACCATCAACAAGCCCTTACGATTACCTCTGCAGGATGTCTACAAAATTGGAGGTCAGCAAAGTAAAATTTTAATCAAAATGTGCTCACTTCTCCTTAGCACTTGGTTTCCACACCTGTGGAAGCTTACTTGATTACATCAATCAAAATGAGGTTCAGGTGTGCAGAGAGGAATGGTGAGGAAGCTCTGCAAAATCTAAATGCTGTTCTCTCCCCCCCAACCTCCAGGAGTTGGAACTGTCCCAGTGGGAAAGATTGAAACCGGAATCCTCAAACCTGGAATGACCCTGATGTTCTCCCCTGCCAAGCTTACTGCTGAGGTGAAGTCCATTGAGATGCATCACCAGGGGCTGCAGACAGCTCTCCCCGGACACAATGTCGGCTTCAACATTAAGAACGTGTCCATCAAGAACCTGCGGCGTGGGGATGTGGCAGGAAACGCCCAGCACGACCCTCCCTCTGATGTCAGCAGCTTTGAAGCTCAGGTTGGTTCAGCTGAGTGGGGGGGGAAAAAAAAAACTGAAGCTAAAGTTTCTGGCTCCCTGTTTGCCATGTACTGATTTTCTGTCTCCAGGTGATCATCTTGAACCATCCAGGGAAGATCAAGACTGGCTATTCTCCTGTCCTGGACTGCCACACTGCCCACGTCACGTGCCGCTTTGCCGAGTTGAGGGAGAAGCTTGACAGACGCACAGGCAAGAAACTGGAAAACCAGCCACAGGCACTGGTCTCAGGAGATGCTGCTATAGTCAAACTGGTCCCCATCAAGCCCATGTGTGTGGAGAGCTTCTTCACATACCCTCCTTTAGGTATAATATCAGTCCATTTGAGTGGAAAGATTATTCTGCAAGGATTGTTTTTTTCCCCAGTGTTTGAGTCTTGAATGTTTGCTGTTGTTCCTCCAGGTCGCTTTGCTGCAAGAGACCTGAAGCAGACGGTCGCTGTTGGTGTCATTAAGTCAGTGGAGAAGGACCAGGGGTCAAAGCTGCCTCACAAAGCCCAAGTGTGTAAATAAGTTTTGTTTACCAGTGTTCTGGTATGACCGATTTATTTTAATAGTTTGATTTAATGGTTTGTGATTTTGTGTAGAGACACAGAAGTATTTTAGTTGTTTCCTGTTTCTGGCTCAAAGGATTTGTAGATCAGGATTCAATTTTTGTTTGAAATGGAGACAAATGGAATTGTTCAGCTTCCAGAATAAAGACTTTGAAAAAATAACTTTGTCTTGTGGTTTTATATTGTGAAACTGACATGTAAAACCCCCTTTTTAAAAATGCATCACATGTTGAGTATCATGACTGTAAAGATGAAGCTGCTAGTCTTGCCCCCTCTGCCTTAATCGAAGTTCCTGGTAACATTAAACTTAATAAGCCACTCTGGCTTTAAAATGTTGACGCTTTCCCTCTGAAGTGGAGTTGGATTTCTAGGAGGAGGCAACAATAGAATTTAACCACACGGCATGACTGCATAAATAAAAGAGCAGGATCAGTGATTTAAGTACAGCATTTTTAATGATACAATGGATTTGATGGGTTTGTTCCTTAACATGGGAAGAACTGCAAGTCAGTGAGGAATGGGTGAAAATACACTGGCTCTCAGCCTCTTTAAGCCCACCCTGCATCTAAAAACAGCTGGTTCACAGGCAAACTTGGAAATTCTACTGAATCCAGTAACATGGAATGATATTACATGACTGCATGACACAATCAAATTTCAAGCTCATGAGGTTTACAAACCTCATTGTGTGATGAGACAAGAATTGTGAACACAGGTTGTACATTTGTGAAATATCTCTAGGATTTCAGATCATTCAAGTTATTGCTGAGAGGTCCGATTCCATGAGCTTCCCCTTCACGTCTGGTAATAGTGGCTTCGACAACAGGATACCTTTTTTGTGGTCCTGCTTAATAGTGGCTCTTCAAACCCTGAGGTGAGCATCTTGAATGCAGCACTCCACTCAATTCCAGTCGCTGTTACACCACGCACAGAAAGGTCAAAGGACTGTGGAGATGAGTTCACACAGAGTGTACACAAAGTGAACAGTGTAACAAGGAGTAAATTAGTGAACTACAGTGAACCACAGGCTTTGATATTCCACCACACAGTAGCAGCAGGTTTCTATACTGTAAAACAACCATAATACATGTACACACAAAGCAAGCAAGAACAAGGAGTACATTTAATGAAATTCTTTTCATCTCGGGGAGATCTGTGGGAGATTACTGCCTCTTCGATCAGTTATGGTGGTAAACAGGGATGCAAGACACAAATAGTGACATGACCTATTTCACATTCCATTTCTTATTTGTCCTTTTCTGGAAATACAAGCTGATAATTACTCGAGGGCCAGTAAAACTAATACAGATAAAATTCATACTCCACTGCCCTGATGCTTTTAATCTGACAGGTAGAGAGCGATGTTACTTGTACATGTTTTGTACAATAAAACATGTATATACACTCACACACAAATATATATATTTACATACATATATACACAGTAACAGCATTAACATAGACTTTAGGTAAGTGCTAGGGTTTTGAGAGTGGCTTTGTCATAGCCGTGCTATAGGGTTAAGATAATACTGGTAGAGGAAGAGTACACACATTCTTTGTACAGCATGGACGTAGAATCCATGGCTAGATGATCCTTCTTGGTTTTTTCATTGTTTTTTTTTTTCTTTGAACACTTGTCTTGTGACAAGGGGTATTATGGTACTGCAGCTATTTACAAGACCCCTCGACTGAAGGGGAGGCGTAGTGCAAGTCTTTCTGGCTGTCAGTCACTCAGGATGTGCACAAAAGACATAGGGAACACTCCTTTTCTCTCCGGATCTCCTTCAATGTGCCCAATCTGGAAGCAAAAAGGGTAAAGAAAGAACATCAGAAAAACAGCATAATGCAGGCTTTCAGTGTTTTTGTCTGTTTTTGTGCCTTTGAGACAGTTCGGCATTCAGTCGACTGTCTGAGGGCCAACGAGTGCTGGATCTGAGGAGGCGGAAGTGCAGAATGCAGCATCAAAGCAGGACTCACCCACCACTCCTGGTCCTCTTCTCCTGTAACTATGATCACTTCTCCTTCAGCAAATGTTAGTTCATCATCATTGTCAGCCTGGCAGTCATAGATGGTCTTCACCCGGCGGGCTTTGCTCTTCCCCTGGACATAAAAACAACAAAACTGTGTCAAAGACTTGACTTTAAACACAGATCTAGCATGAGAAAAACATGATAAATCTTTAAAAGTAAAACATGAGAAAAAATAGAGAGCATACTGTGTTGATCTTCCTTGGGAGGGGCACAGGTGTCTCTGCAGTTCCTGCCGGAGTTCCGTTGGCATCCTCAGCAGTCTGTTGGGTGGGGGTCAGTATATTTACGGGCTGATTAGGTGACGGTGACTCTGGCGGTTGAGGTTGAGGTTGAGATTGTGGCTGAGGCTTTGGGGCAGATTCTCCAGGAGGCAGCCTGGGTGCAGACTCAGCTGTTCCAGGTTTTGGAGGGATGTCTGCCAGATGGGGTTTGGGAGGGAGGTCTTTGAGCTGTGGTTTGGGTGGTAGGTCTCCCAGCTGGGGTTTCGGAGGGAGGTCAGAGAGCTGCGGCTTCGGAGGGAGTTCTCCAGGTTTCGGAGGGAGGTCAGACGGCTGCGGCTTGGGGGGCAAGTCTCCCAGCTGAGGCCTGTCCGGCAGAGGAGCCTTCTGCGGGGTATCAGATGCCGGTGGAGATTTCTGGAAGACCTCTGGAGGAAGGCTGGGCTTATCCATAGACGGGTGGTGTATGGTGTCGATCTTTCGCAATGCCACTAAAGAGAACAGCATACATTGTACATTATGCATACTTTAGATTGACGTTTAGAATGAAAATTAACACCAGAGTGTTGAAAAGTGTTTTAAATGTACCTTTCTGAGGTAGTTTGGGCAAAACCCTCGGACCAAGTGTAGACTTTGTGTTGCTTGACGTAGTGCTGAGAAAAGATGTTCAGATGTAGATAAATAAAAAGCAAATCAAATAAGAAGCTTGTCCGGAAGACATTATATAAGAAGAAATATGGCTATAAAAAGTAAATTCTGGATATTTGTAGTGATTCTGACATGAGGCCTCCTCAGAGCGATACATTCTCTTTTAGACAGATTCAGCTTTTTCAGCTGTGATACCTTTGCTGCTGCGGAATCCCTTCAAACTTGTTAGATACAGGAGACATCTTGTTGACAGGTGGAGGAGTGGAGTCACTTCCTGAAATATTGACATCGATGACGACAATTCAAGATTATTCACCGCCGTGCCTTAGCACAAACTAATAAATTCATTTGATATAAATGTGGAAAAAATAAACATGCTGTGATGGTAAAAAAAAAAAAATAATAATGAGGGAGGCGTCATCTGGCTGAGCTTTCCACAAGCCTGTATTATTGGAAAACTGAGGTTGTGCAATAAAATGTGATCATTTCGTTCAGTGGTTGAGTGTAATGTTTGAAATAAAATGCACAAAATAAACAAAGAGGACAAATTATAACAAGCGCAATAACATTAAAAGCATAATGGACACAGGACTGCAGAACTTCCTAAAATGACCAAGCTGTGTTTGATTTCTTTCCCTTCATCTCCAAGTTTGTTTATGCTGAACTCTTCTCAGTAGAGACGAACCTGATTCAATTTTTGAGGGTATTTAGTTTTCTTACTTCCCTAATCCTATAATGAGAAAAACCGTAAGCTCACCCAAAAGCCCCTATAAAATCTCTTACAACATGATTTTTTTCCTGTGCACAAGTATCAACATCACTGGAGAGTCATGCTAGTCTTTCTGCAGACTTGATCCAAACCAGCCCTACTGTATGTGTGCATGCATCTCACCCCCAGTCAAGCCCCCTTTACTGTGTGGACTGTGAGAGAGCGGGCTGGGTGGGTCAGACAGGGTACGTTTGTGTCCAGGAGGAGGGGGCGGAGGCCTCTTCTTAGACAGGGTGGAGCTGCCTCCTGGTGTGAGTGCAGAGGGAGGGCCAGATGGGGGAGGAGCTGGAGGAGCAATGCATAAAACACATGAGGTGATGAGGCCGCCAGTCATTAATTTTTCACCTCAAAACCCACAGAAGGCAAAGGAGAGAAGAGGAGAACGACGGAGGAAGAGCAGAGGAGGAGAGGGATATGGAGGAGGTTGCGTCTTGCTGGCAGGAGTAATTTGCAAGACAAAATGAGACACTGAAACAGAATTTATGCAAATAAAACAACATACCGGCTGCAAAAAATGGAGAAGAACACTGATTTGGTGTGTGTGTGTGCGATTCCTGGTGTGTCTGTGGGTACACCTGCATCTATTAGCACCCAGCAGTCCGAAATGCTTTGAGTAGGTCACTATAAAGTAGAGTGAATAGAGCTAATAGAGAGCTCAGCCAGAGAGGAGTCAGCTGTGATCAGACTTTATAGCTCAAGGATGGCGGGATAAGGTTCCAACGTGATAAAAATACATGTACGCGATATTATTTATTTCCTTCAAAACACCACCACCATCCTGTGAATCTGAGCTGTAAAGAAAAAGAACAACTGAGGGAGAACTATGTGGGGCTCACAGCCGGGAAAAGGGAGAACGTAAAAACGGGATATTCACTGATGTATGGTCGAGTGCCAGCCAGTGTGGCGTAGTGCGAATGAGAGCCAAGGAATGCCAAGTGTGGAGCTGAAAGAATAGAGAAAAAAAGAGAAAGAAAGAGCGAGATGAGGAGTGGGAGAGAATCTACAGTGTGTCAAGTCTTATAGGAGCTACTCCCACACACTTTAAAATAACAAGATGAAACCTTATCTGTGGCAAGCAAAGCAAAAGAGGAAAAAAAAACGGCAACAAACGAGCCTTGGGGAGGGGGCAAGGCTCCTCAGCACCCGCTGAGAGAAAAAGCACTGATTTGCTAATCTAGAGAATGTTGGGCGTTAGCATGCTATTCTGCCTTTCAAAGGATGTTTATGTATGCCATTTAGCCTCTTATTGAGCTTTAAATCTTATTCATCCTGGAACAAATTTACTCACGCAATTCCAATGCTAATAATCCAGTTAAATATGTTGATTTGAATTAACTTATTGAATTAGTTTTTTTCATTTTTTCAAAAAATAAGATTTCAAAGCTCAAGAATGATTAAATGACTTCTTAAGATGGATGTTGTGCAGTGTAAGCTTTTACAGAATGTTAGTGTTAAAACATCCTACTTGGAGGGAGGAGTGTTATTTTTAATTACAAAACTGCAGAGACAGGAAAACCCACAGCGAAGTGTTTGTGTATTGTGTTGAAGCTTGTGATGAAGTGTGATGAGCCTCACCCTGCGGCCACGTTTTCCTGAAGGTTTACTGTGTAAGCAATCCTAATGACACCTGCTTCCCGCCCTATGATCTGTATAATGACAAACTGCATTCTACCGCTGGGTGTGTACATATGTGTGTGAGCGTGCGTGTGTGTGTGTGTACTCTGTGACTGAAACATTTATTGCAAAGAAGAATTTTCCACACAAGTGATTACAAAGCATTCTCTGTACCTAATCCTGTCCTGATTTAATCAAACATTGACAGATATTTAAGATGCAGTTCATTCTTTCTGTTTATAGTAACCATTAAAAAAGAAAACACACAACCATCAGAGATTTATTTCCTGACTCTCAGGTAATAGCATCATGGTTGTCTGGATGTGGACTCAGGTTTTAAAGCCCATATGGCTGGTAAGTCTGACCTTTGCCTTGGTTCCTGGGTGGTAGTGGGGGTCCGTCAGCCACAGGGGAAGAGGAGAGGTCGGTGGAGGCGCTGTACATCTGGTTGGTGAAGGCGCTGTAGGACAGACGCTGCTGCTTGTCCCTCTGGGTGATGAAGCCCGGCAGGGACAGCTTGTCATGGGGGGAAAGGCTCGAGGAGTGGCAGAAGCTCTGAGGCCTCGGGTAGCGGTCCTTCTTGATGGGACTGGGCTGGAGGGGGACGTGCAGTCGACATAGTGGATGGTTAAACTGAGTTTAAGCTATCATCCAAAGGAATAAGAAAGTCTAGAAAATGATGAAACAGGCCTAGAAATGTAAAGTACATCCCCAGCATGTTTTTTTTTTTTTTTTTTAAGTGTTACAGTGTCTCCTCGTTAAGCCACACTGGCCTCATAATGAACCAAAGACAAAATCATAAGTAGTTTGCATTAGAAGTTTAAAACGCATCGCATGAGGCAGATAAAGACTTGACTTAATTCAAGATCAAAGATGTGACGGCGATGATCTGTTCTAACCTTGTCATCCAGATCATCATCACTTTCATCCATCTCCTCCAGTCTGAGGCTCCACTCGTACTCCACATGGATGTGAGGGTTGAATTTCCCCTCTGCAGCCTGCACAAGCTGAAACACACACACACACACACACACCACCAGATACACACACATCTTAGAAAAACTACTTGCAGTTCCCTTTCAATACAAACTATTGACAGAATTTTTATATTGCACTGACTATTCTTTTTTGTAGTAAACATGTGTCAACCATTATTTCTAATCTGTTGATGCCCAAGGCTACAGATGCACCTTTGACTGCCATCTAGTGGTCACACAAATTACTGGTCAGTCCATAGTCCATGTGTGACATACAGTATTCTATTTAATTTTATCCAACTAACTGTATTTATGTTTTCAATTTAATTAAACTGAAAGGTTAATTTTGCAATCTCATTAAATCTATTGCAATATCCAAATTTACAGATGGGTGATTCTGTTTCTGCTGATGGAAAATACGTACTGCCTCCTCACACTGAATGTTCCTCAGTCGCCTGGCAACATCTAGTGCTGTCTCTCCGTTCTGATTGGCTGAGACAGTGGGGAATAATCAACAGTTAGAGTCTGATACATACGTACAGATGACATTAGTGAGAGTATGAGTCCAGTTGCGTGACTCACTGATGTCAGTAGCCGGCTTGCCCCTCAGGAGTAGCTTGAGGCACTCAGGCTTCTCGTACATGCAGCAGTAATGCAGGGCTGTGTTCCCCCACTCCGTCTGCTTATCCAAGTTACCGCTAGGACAAACACAAACACACACACACACACACACAGTCAGGACAGAGGTCAGGTCACAAGCCTGAGGCCATTTTTCCACAGTCCTGCAGTCTCAGGTTAATGTTTAGTGTGTATTTTTACCCAGGCATACTTGATTTAAAATAAAAAAGCTTCTTTAAAAGTCTGAAGTCTGCCATTATATCAGTCTTAACCACAGAAAAAAATGGGATCTCTGCAACAACATGAAACCTACTTCACCAACCTACTTCATGCTACAGAATTAGCAGCAGGTATATAATCCCTTTCAGATCTTTTGCAGTTCCCTGACAGGCAAATACATAATATTAAATAATGATGGTTAAGCATGACACCGTATGAGCACAGCTATTAATTAATGAGAAGGTTCCACTTCTGTAGAGCTGTGTGCTCTTGGAGCAGAGTGGGTAAACAATTGAAAAGAGAGGAATAAATTAAGGCAGAGAACAAGTGCTTGACCCATTTCTGTTTGCCTTGTGGGAATCTAAGCTGAGCTGTGTAGCACTAAGCTTTCCCCTGCACGCTGCTTTATGAAACACGCAGAACAGAGAGAGAGAGAGAGAGAGAGAGAGAGAGAGAGAGAGAGAGAGAGAGAGAGAGAGAGATCAAATCTAGCATTACATGTGCAGAATTCTACAAAATACCACTGAAACAGACAGCTATTTTATGTGCATGAACGCCAGTGAGAGTCAGAGCTTATCGCTTATAATAATAGAATTCTACCTTATGATGCAAATATCTGTCGTGAAAGCATATACCTGTTCTGCACGAGGAAGTCCACCAAGTGCAGCGAGGTCTGGTCAGAAGTACGGACAGAGTAGTGCAGTGCAGTCTCCCCAGATTCCTGCAGGGGGCCATCAAACGCAGCAAAGACACGGTGAGACAATCTGGGTAGCATCCATTCTGTACTATTTCCTTCTTACAGCATTTAAACAAGCTGCAGTAAACAAAATGGCTCCTAAAAATACTATTTTTTACAGCAATGATGCTGGTATTTCTCCATTTAAAGGAGACTACAGATGATCATTTGTTCAGACGGAACACTGAAGGTGGATATGTGAGATGAAATAAGCAACATTGGATGCAGAAAAGGAATATATTTCTTGGGATGCTTAACCCTGTACAGAAGAGGATGGGGTGCATTATTCATATATTCCTGTTTTGCTGACTGTCTCAGGGTTGGGTGGGTGGGTTGTCATCACTATGCTGAGCAGCCATTCAGATGTATTGACAGAAGCAGATCGGATATCGGTGAGTCAGACCTCATAGCACGGGCGGCAGCAGTTCCCTCTGTCACCAGTGGTATCCTCTCTATTCTACTGCTGAACAGTACATCCTTAATTTTTCATTAGAGAGGTATGACATCTGCGTTATAAACCACTGATCCAATTATGTCAGATTAAGTCTAATCACCCAAGATGTTTATGGTACAGTATATTTAACATTTTCTAGCTTTCTTTTATGCCTAACCAGTGGGGTTCGTGTTCTGAGGTTGCTAGAGTGCATATCACCACCTATTGGTGAAATTATCCAGATGAGTCCATATTTTCCAGCTGTTACACCCATTTCTACCCACTAAATAGTACATTAGCTGTCCTCTGTGATTAACATGCAGTTTATCCGTGTAAAGCTCCCAGGCAGGATTTTTCTAGGCTGTTTGGTTTGTATGACATGATAGGATGTGAGAGGAATATATACTGTAGCAACACAAGGAGGTCATGGCAGGAGGTTCACATGCAACCAAGATTCCAGGCCACATACATGCCTAAACATGAGTTACATGGTATTGGTCTTAGCCAAATACAATACTAAAAAAGGTTTTTTTAAGTTACGTAGATACCAGAAACTTAGAGGTCACTCACCGGCCCTGCTTCTGGGAGGGGTTCCATAAGCTCCACCCCTTCTGCATAAACCTGGATGAGAGCCAGCAGGTCCCTGGACTGCACCGCCTCACACAGCTCAATCATTTTAGCTGCCGCCGACGTGCACGTCTTCCTAGCATACTTGTGGTCCACATACTTAGCATTGATAAACTCCTTCCTCGCTGTCCTGTTGGCAAAACATTGCGGACATTGTTTTGAAAGTAGAGAAAGATATAATGTAGTCAGCTGAGTGTATATTAAATACATTTTTCATCTTTCAAGCAGCTTTTTTTCCTAAGAGAGTACTTACATGTCACTGGAGGGAGTGGGCTTTGGTGAAGGGGAGGGAAGATTTCCCTCCATGATCTCATTGAAACTACTGTTCCCTACATTCTTGGCCAGCTGGGAAAGAAAATGGGAAAAGACAGCATGAGATCCCAATAGCACTGACAAGCAGAACAGCATTCGCATGCGCTCAGAAACTGATGAGCATGGCCGTGCTGGGAGAGATCAAATTCTGAAAGACTCTCCTTTCCTCCATTTCCACTATTCTGTTTCCCTTTTTATCACTTGTAACACTTCCCAACAGATGAAATTTGTGAAACGTGTGGACTCGTGCCACAAAAACGGATTCAGTCACTGGGTAGAGCCTTTCTCGGTAAAAATGACTCACCAAGAGTTCAGAGGTTCCTAGTTTGTCTAGCTCCATGGACTGAATGCGGGAGATGTGGACACCCATCTCCCGGTGGATGCCAGAGCACTCAATGCAGGTCAGGATACCCAGGTTTGTGGACAGCCATTTAGGGTCTAAAAACACAAACAACAGGAAACAAGTATGACAACAATGCATATAACATGCTGCAAAGATATAATCTATAATATATGTTCACTGTCATAAACATTAAAGTGAGGCCCAATAAATCAAATTTAGTTTCCCAGCCCAGACAAGTGTGTATTACTATTAAAGGAAAAATTATGTTCTGTCAATTTGTGATGTTCAGTACATTTTGAGATTTATTTTGGCTGTAATCTGGTTATCTGTGTCCCCACTTTCCATTAACCTGCCTCTTCTTCATCATTTGGCAATTTCAAATATTCCCCAGGGCAGGTAGAGAGATTTTTTTTTTAACAAGAATAAGCAACAGTCGCATCCCTCAAAGGAAATAAATGTCTTGTGGCTACGGTAACCCTGGTCTCTGAAGCTGCTGTCAGAGGAGAAAATGGAGTCTTTGTACAATAGAAGTCTTTTCTGTATGATTGTCATACTAGGGGGAAAATGGTGAGTCTAGTCAGAGGCCCTTACACATGGCTGGGGACTGATCTATAATTGATGTTTACAGATGAAAAGACAAGGACTTCCACAAAACGGAAATAAAATCCCTCAAGCATCATTTGCATAAGTGTGTTGAGCTTTAAGGAGACTGTGGAAACGATAAATAAATAACTGCAACATTTCTAAGTATGGATCTTTCCTTGCTGGGCTCAGAATTTGTGAATCAGCCCTTGCACAGCAGATGACTCTTATCATGTATAGAGCCCCACCAGAATTTCATTTATATTGTTTTACTGCATAGTTTAATATAAACCATTGTGTAATCAAGATTTTGCTCATAAAACCAAATCCTATTCCATCACTGGATTTTCTCTTTTAACAAACAAATCAAGCACCAGACGTAGGAATCGCTGCATGACCTCCTGCTGAGCGACGCTGCAGTCTAAGCCTCAGAGACTGACCGACAGCACAGTCTGATGTTCTGATGCAACGTGGGGGATTTAAGAGGCTAAATCGTATCGCTTCATGATGCTGGTGGCCGAGCTGATCTGAGCTCAGAGGCACTGAGGGGAGGAGAGAGAGATGCTGTTCTGTCCGGATCTGACATGAAAACACCAGTCAGAGGCCAGTGGAAACATCAAAGGAAGCCCAGAAGCAATGAGTCATACGCACGCATACACACGTTCAGACACAATTACGCTCCGCAGTGAACAGATGCAAATTGGTGATAGGTCACAAAGAGCATGTTGAGCATGATGAAGATGACCTCTACAGCTGCTTAATGCTAAATCTGCAAAGCTGCTGTGTCTTATAGAGGGAGAGTCACGGAGTCCTTCTATTCATCAAGCCAGAGGAAGCAGAGGAGGTGACCTTTAAATGTCATTAACCTTTTATGCATGAAGTACATCAATATACTAAATCAGAAGGGGAACACATCGGGGTCACATAGGTGTTAGAAGGTGCTGTTATCTCCTTAACAAGAGAAACAGGGAGACGTTTCCTTTAAAAATGGAGTACAGTGTAAATGTGTTGCCATGTAAACCTGCACAGCAACGGACAGCATCAAGAGCATGGACTTAAGAAATGCAGAAAGCAGGGATGACGGAATGTGTATGACTTATGTAACAATGTGATGTAATGATACTGGTTCACAAAGCGTAGAGCTTTTTCTGTTTTTTTTTTCTGCCATCAGTGAGCTGCTGTGTGTGTTTGTGTTGACAGTGCAGTGTGTGTGTTTTTCAGAGGGCTTGAATGTCTGTCCCGCTGAATGCTGAGTCTATGCTTTCTAATGTGGGGGAGGATTAGGATCAGGTTGTGCTTTGAATGCTAACAACGCTACACACACATACACACAACTGCTTGTCTATTAAGGGCTGCTGGGGGACTTTGCTTGTTCAGTTACCACTTACTGAAGGACAAAGTGTATAGGACAGACCTTACAATGCAAACTGCATAGCTTTAAATAAAAGAATGTCCACGGTCATTTCCTGTGATGAGCAGACTTGGTACAAAACAGGAAAAGGTGTATGTGGAACTTAGGAGCCCATTTGATGCACATAAGAAACACACACCTGCAGCACCGCAGTCACAGCAGACTTCGTTGCCTGGCATCCGCAGCACGTCTTCTATGATGGCTTTAGTCAGATCCTCCAAACCGTCCTCCCCGCCGCTGCTTTGCTCCCCTCGAAACGCCATGTTCAATGCCTCCTCCTTACTGTTAGTCAGCACTGAGATCCAGCTGAGTACAGGAACGTGAAAATACATGTGCACAAATACACACACAAAAATTAAAATGCATTGTTACAATACATATAGCACTTTGGATTTGTGTTATAAAGGAGTAAAGCATAAATCATTAACAAATCCTCACTCTGGATGAATTTCTTAATGGAACATCTGCAGATACACACATATGCCCACTCACACAAAACTGTGGTCATTTAAAGACCATACTGGTGATTTTCCAGGTTTGAGTGCAATAAATACTATCTACAGACACTTTATGTTCCTGACAGCCATCTTCCAAAATGTAAAACCTGTTTGTTTGTTTTTTATATTAGTTTTCCTGTTAATTTGCCAAATCCCTTAATCTTTCAAAATCAAATGTTCATGTGGTACAGCCATCTTAAAATTCAATGTTTTTCACCTGCTAACATGTGCATCCAAATGTAGAAAGCATGGTCGTTTTTCATTTCTGAGTAAAAGCTGTCTTCTCCTGGGACTATATTTCCTGTCGGAGAAGCATTTTCTTCCGTGCAACTCGATGTTGAACCAGTTAAATTACTAACTTTGTCAAAAAATAAGAACAACGTTTTGTTTACTGTGATGGATTACCTATCTCAAGCATGCTTCAAATCTCTACAAGTTGATTTTAATCATGGAATGAATTGCAACCAGCGGCAGTCTGGAAGGTAAGGAAAAACAAAACTAAACTGTACCACTCTAGTAGCATATTTTGGAAAATGTGTATGCAGGTTATATTTATTGGGCTCAAATATGCAAAATCACCAGTATACTCCTTTAACAATGACGCAGACAGGAAACAGAGTAGTTGCCTTTCAAACACGATGTGCTGCAGTTCGGTGCACAGAACAATCTCCTGCACTCTGCCCACTGAACTGGCCCTCACACACTGTTGCTGATGTCAGCACTTCCTCTATCATTGTCACTCAATCCTGTCTGCAGAGGCGCAGGCCAAGTAGGCAGCAGCCACACAAACCCAAGTGTTCATTATATGTGTGGGCAAAAAAAGACAATTTAATACATATGTGTAGGTGTGCAGATGCTGAGCCAAAGCTTGAGCATGTTTAATTATAATATGCACCCAACTTACTGGGTGGGTACATAATTGCACAAAGCAGGAACCGTATGGAATACTAAATATTTAATCAAAAATCCCATGAAGGAGACGCTAGGGCTGTTACTGGCTGCTTCTGCAACTGGAAAATACATGGAGATACTGAGTGTGCAAGCAGTTCTGAGTCAAGTGGTGCAGCACAACACAACAAGGACAACAAGCTGGAACAAATTATCAGTCCTCATAATGAGAGCATGAGTGCTCACAACAAAGGTGTCATAACTTCAATTTTTTATAGCGTAATGGAACAAACTAAAACCAATAGCAGCCTGGAAGGTAGAAAAAAAAATTCTGATATTTACTACTCCAGTGTATGCTTTGGAAAATGGTTAGCAGTAATGTAATGCAGGTTGGGCTCAAACATGCAAAATCACCAGTATGCTCCTTTAAGTCCCCTACATTTGACATTATTTCAACAAGGGCAAATATGTGTGTCTGTCTACAAGCATAAGTGTGATTGCATGGGGAAACAACAGTATGAGGTTACAATGACCTGAATTACTGCAAACCACAAATCCCACTGCTGTCCTTGATGCTACTCACTCTCAACAGTCTCTTGCTCTTAACATATTAAGCTACTTCCTGTCTTTAGTCGACAAAGTGTGACAAGGAAACAACACGACAGCCGCTAACCAACCTCCCATAATAAAAATCATTTGGTGGCGGTTTGTAATCACCCTGTAATATCTGCCTAAATCTCTGGATTTAGGTTAAAGGCGATCAAATATTAATCCATAGTTAGCAGATATGAAAAATGTCATTTTTAGAGTGGTCGCAGCCAAAACAAGCTTTAGTCCTTCACATTTGAGCAGCATCAGATCATTGAAGTACTTACATGACAAACTCTTGCTCATCCTCAGCTTGGAAATGATATGTCCGGTTATCTGTGAAACACAGAACCAGGATGTAAATAAATGCTGAAAGCATTTGTCAGCATTAGAAGCCTCAGGTAACATTAACATCCCAGCATAAATACTATATTATACAACGAGTGGCACCATCTTCTGCACCCACAGTGTTTGTCCTTAATGGTTTATGGGGCCAGCATCATCATCTGTATATCACTAAATGACAATGGCGTGTTGTAAAACTTACGAGAGATGAGATCGAAGCACTTTCTGTCCTCAGTGCTGGGCTTTACCTGGCAGGTGAGCAGGTTGAGTTTGACAGGCTGCCGATTGGACTGTGAGAACAAACAGATTTAGGATCAGAATGGTGACCACACAGGTCAGAAAATAAACAACCGATCACAATGATAATCATACCAAGCTGATGTAATGTATAAACTTTGATTGCTAACTCTGTAGCATAGCAACCATAGCCTAAGTCCCTAACAAGGACACTTAATGGTGCTGGAGGGCTGTGTACTGTAATAATGGGCCCAGTTGGCACATGTATACTCAGTACTGTCTTCTGCCAGTCCCTGGGAACAGGAGGGGCTGGGGCACGTGCTAATGAAATGCTAACAGGCTGAGATGAGCCTCAGGGCTCGGTTGGCAACCTGCCATGTCAACTAGAGCCACTTTGAGTTCAGCTGCCACAAAGGCTGAAGGAAAAACTGCCACCAGACAGACAAAACGACTATAAACTCTCATGTAACTTCCTCTCAGTGGATCAGAACAACAGACACATTTAGTTTTCACTGTTCAAAAAAAAAAACACCTCACTCAATTCCCTTGAGCCTCTTCTACAGAAATTATGTCACAATGTTAGAGTTATGCAAAGGTTCAAATCAATCAAGTTCAAATTAATATTAACTTATCAAGATTAATATGACTGTGTTCCATTCAGATGTAACAGTGCCAAGGTCATGGAATTGCTGGCTCGCTGGCACACCTACCGTACAGTAAATGGAACAGCATCATCATTAATGTTATTTGTTATGCCTGTAAATTTCCTGCTATGACAAGTCAGAATATCCACTGAGTAAGGTCTACAAAAAATATGAGCAATTGATTTTCAAAAAAAAAAACCTTCTTACTGCAATGTTACATTTACTGGTTATCTGTAATAATGAGACATATCCATTGCTGTCCCACAATTAGTTAAGCATATTGGTTGTAGTCCAGTGGATAGTCGGAGGTTATGTCTCAAATGACAGACAGCCCTGCTGCAGAGTGTTACACAAATATTTAATTTTTTGACATGTACCATAATTTGGTTCCTACAATCAAGAAGAAAGAATGGATCACAACGTACAGCATCTTCTGCTGCACTGAAGTGGACAATTAGCCTATACAGCTACAGACATGCCCCCCATATACAGTACACTCACGCTCAGAGATGAGTCACCCAAGCGCAGCAGGAAAAGGAGGAGGGGCACGGAGGACAGGTTGCCATGACAACCCATCTATGTCAATTCCACTCTGCCTGCCTCCTTATTGAGAAAGCCCTATACATGCTGTTCTCCCTTTCATCTGCACAGTCACTTACGGGGTCAGGGAGTTCTTACAGAGTATGCGTGTGTGCGTGTGTGTTGCGGCTGCGTGTTCGCGTTGAGCTTTACTCACTGTGGCGTGAGAGATGGTGAGCATGCCTCCTTTCACTGAGCACTGCCTCCTCTGCCACACCTTCCTCAGCCTGCAGGGGGAAACATCAGTGGTCAGGAATCTATTATCATCTTTCCTCTATGCGTGCTTCAATATGAATGCAACATGAATGGTAGTCTAGTAGCATTTTACAGGACATGTTCTCATTTTGGGGACAAATTTTATACTAAAATAATGCAATTTCTCTGGACAATGGCAGTGACATAAAAAATAAAACTGAGACATACCCATCACTCTTCTTCAGCAGATATCCTTTCTTCTCGCTGCCAAACTCCTTGTTTCCCTGCAGCTGGTGCATGCTGTAGCCACCCTGCTTACTCTGCGAGTCCTGTGCAAACCCGCACAATATATGCACACGCACAGAGACACAAAACACCACCATTAGACTCGTAGTATGTACAGCACGGATCCTTTGAGACATGCAAACATGTACGCACAGACACAAACACAGTAAATGATCCTCTTGTTAAAGCTGAATAAGATAAAGAACCTACAAGGCATGCTCTGCAACGCCTCTACGGAGCCAAACCACTTTACTTTCAAACAGAACAGACGCTAACATGCTCAACATGCAGCAGCACTTACTCTTCTAGACTTGATTCCAGACAAGCAGAAGGCAAAGGGGGAGATAGAGGAAGAGGTGTGAAAGATCCAACTCAGGTGCAGGTGGAGAATGTTAAAGTGTGATATGCCTGTCTGTGTGACTGAAACCAGAAATCTCATGTGTGTGCGTTCTTAAAATAGTGATTCTCATGGGTGCTGTAGAGTTATTGAAAAAAGTAAATTAATTAAAAACTGTAAATTAAATGTGAAATCATAGAATGCTGTTAAGATTGTGTCGTGCAAACACAGCCGTGAGCATGTGATATTAGTGAACAGAGGATGGTGAAAATCCACATACAGCCACAGCAGCCAGTGTTAAGTAAAGCTGTGTTTTTTTTAGGTGGGTGAGGATTATTTGGGTGCTGTTAGTGTTAAATCAGGCAATCAGTGGCTCTCCACTGAGCAGCCAGTGAGGCACAACACTGGTCACCAGCAAAGCCTACCACACACTGGCTACCAGCATGGTACAGCACTGGAAACTCGCTCTGTGCTGCAAGAGACTAGCTCCAAATCTGATAGTGGCCAGAGTGAGAGGAGATGCCTAGGTGGTGTTCACTTAGTTTGTCAAATAATGAGCCGGTTTGAAAATATCTGTGTTGAGCCTGGAGGAATGAACTGACTGAATCAGGTCTGCCATGGCTGTGTTTAGCCCAGTATAGCTCATTTTGGGCTGGCCCAGTTAGAATTTCACCTTCTCCAAGGTTAAATTTCACCTAGTTGGGACAACGTGACCTGCGTACCTCCTTCTGGTCCAGCTGGAGGGAGGACTTGATCAGATCTCGCAGGGCAGTCAGCTGCTTCTTCTCCTCATCCTGAGTTTGTTTGATCTGAGAAGAGCAAATGTAAAGTTAAAAAAAATATACATCAGCAAAGTAGATCAAGATAAAGAGATCCTCACTGGCTTCCCAACAACGAGGCCAACTAAGTTTGAGCCAGAAGTATTGCTACCAGGGATCAAATCTGCGTCTCTGCAGTGGTGGATGAGAATTTAATCCCTGCACTACTTGTGTCCCTGATCGTTTTATGGGAATCTTCAATTGCATTGCTTTCATTCAGAAATAAAAATGGCTCATGTGACTACAGACGTGTACATGTGCGAGAACGCAAGCAAACCAAACCAGATGAAAGAGATGAAAAGGATTTGTGTGAGTTTTTACATTGTACAGATCGGCTGCCAGCTTCTCGATGTACTGCTTCAGCTTATCCGCTGTCTTCAAGCCATCTTGGAAGAAACTGCAAAGAAGAGTTACATGTTAGTACTACTGACATTAACCTTCATTATGTTAAATATGAGATGCAGAATAGTAATTTATAGCAAATACTACTTTGTCAGGTGTTAAATTGTGCTCCTGTGGGCATTATGAAGGTCACACAGGGAGAGGAAAAAAGAGAAACCGCTGCAGTTTATGTTTAATGTATAGCCTGACTTGACCTGGCACCTTCAGCACTTGGCACGGAGCTGACCGTTGGCCGCGCTGCTGGCCGTGTCTCCCGCTGATTTGCAGCGGTGCTAGCACATCCTGAAATCAATTATGGATCTGAAGTGGCAAAAGCCAATGCAGCGCTGGAACTGCAAATCATCAGTAATGACCTCGCTCTCCGCCTCCCGCCTTTTCACATTTTAACATCTTGCCTCTGCTTGTTTTCTTTCACTCTCTGTATCAAGGATCTCACATCTCTCCTCCCACTCCAGCCAACTGTCCATGTGAAATATTGTTGGTCTCACAGCACGAGTGCAAATATGTATGTGTGTGTGTGTGTGTGTATATATAATGTTAACACTGTTTTATTTATATTATTTATGGTTTAAATTACAATTTAATTGCTTAATTTTACTGAACTTTTGAACATAAAATGGTTCTGATTTTAATAGGTTCCCCAATTATTTAGCAAGTGTAAAAAAAAATATATATATACTTTCTTTATTATCTGTCACTTCCCTGAGAGCTCCATCTAATGCTCTATGCTTCTAATCCATCTTCCCTGCAGCTTTTCTATCCATCAAAACACAGGTTGAACAGATTAACAGGGAAGTGCATTGTTTTGTTATGACAGGTCTTAGCAACGCTGAGAGAAATTTGTCATTCTGTCACAGGCTGTTGTGAGCTGTGGTTCTGGCATGGAAAACACTCGTTTCCTTACTCACCAATTCCCACAGCTGTCAGAACACATCTGTATGATGACCTGTGCATATTTATGAGAGCTATATGTGACTCTGCATCCTCAATGCATGTGAAGCATATGGAGGATTGGGAATTGACAGCCAGGAGTGAAAAGGAGGGAGGGAAAAAGGCCCTTTGCGTGTTTTGCAAAGGGAAATTATACATTTCTGAGCGGCTGTGACGCACATGTAAGAGGAGCTTCAAGCATTCTGGTTATAGGCTGTGCTTGCAGCTTGGATTAAGCTGGTACTTACTTGCACTGTGCATGGTAATACTTTATCAGGTTCTGGAGGAGGTCCACTCCTTTCTTGGTCTTTATCTCATTTACTTTGATCAGGTACTGCAAAGCAAACAGAGATGAGGTGAGTTCAATCATCAGCTGAAATTCTGGGTCTATTTAAAGGACTTTCTGGGATAATGAGGTATTACTGTTATACATAGAGACCCGTGCTTTGCCCTCGACGCTTACGAACACTTTGAATTATGATAATCGCACCCAAGCGCCCATATGTTTTAGGAAGGCTGAGCCTTTGAAGTACAAGCCAAGATGGCCTTGACATTGTGGGAGTGAGGACCAGACTGGTAAACATAGCCGTAATAATTGTGAAAATGCCTTGCAGTACAAAAGTGTGCTATCCCTCTGCCTTGATCAAAATGAGTTTCAAAGAGGGGATGCAAAATACTGCTTTGTAGACTGTATGCTCAGTCTGGGTGTCTGAGGATTGGAAACAAGTGAAAAGTCTTCAGACAGCATGTATACCAAGGAAATAAATTAAAGATAATCTGAGCTAATCCCACAGCGAGTCAGTCCAGAGATTTACAAAGACTCACAATTTAATCTATTACAAAAAGGCTATGATGCCACCATACAGTTTTAATTTGCTGCTTATCATGCAGTGCTAAGTGCAGAGCACACATAGGTGCATTTGGATGCATGTGTGCGAGTATGCACGCATGTGTTTTCCCTTTGTCTGCCTGACAGTGCTTTGTGCACAGGAGATTATCCACATTTTGTCCGTGTTTTGTGTGGGCTCGGTGTTTTGGAGAGCACTGCTGCATCTGTGTGTCTGCACTCTTTGTGTGAATGAGCTTTATTCTGCCATGTCTGGGCAGAATAATGTAGCCTGATGATCCCTGCCTTTTCCACAATCCTTCACAGTAGAGGATGAAAGAGTGAGAGAGTGAAAGCATCCTGTAATCTGGTGATTGAGTAACATGGGAGGGAGGGGGGANGAGAGAGAGAGAGAGAGAGAGAGAGAGAGAGAGAGAGAGAGACTTGGAGATTGAGTGAGAGAGTGCACGCAACAGAGAAATGAGGTTAAGTGGGGTGAACAGATTGTATATCTGACTGCACCAGTGTCCCACACCCACAGCACCACTGGTATTTCCAGCCATGTTTACTGTTGATGTACTCTGTCTCCTCTTTGAATTGGTGTAGTGCCTTTCTAAACCCACAATAACAAGCCTGTTTTATATTTTACACTTGTTACATCAGACAAAAATGGATAAGATTAAGCAAATGCTTCACAAAAAAGTGATTCGAGGCGGAATAAGTGAGATTTTAACCCGTCAGGTGGCATGACACGCCTGTAATAGATCTGATGTGGTTTGGTAACGCTGTAGATCAAAAGCAATGACTCAGTGATCACATGCCAGCAGATGAGATGTCTGAATTTCTTCTTATTTTATTAATTTTACTGATGCTCTGTTATGTAACAAACGGATCATATAATGAACAGAGTCAATCTTGTTCTCATTGTAGCGCCCCTTCAATGCTTCTTTTGGTTGTTTTTAAAAAATCTAACTATCATTTACAGTAAGACTGGTCCAATAACAAGAGGCCGAAACCACAAAGGCCCTTTGTTTAAAGATTTTAGCTTGGAACAGCCAAAAGGACTCTGCTCAGAGGTCTCACGCAGCCCTATGAGGAAACAACAAGTTAGTCAGAAACAGACCAGGCAAAGGCTTGTACCTTAGCCGAAAAAATCTGTGGACTTCAGGAAGAGAGCAATTCTGATGTAATGTGGGACATATAAACCAGCTTTGTCATCAATGGTTAATTGGAGCTGAGCTTCTAAAATGGCTATTGTGTTGAATGGGTCTTCTGAAATCATTAAAAGACTAAATTGATTTGATGTTTCAAATTGAAAAACACAAGTCTAGGCTCACTTCTTAAAGTGCTGGACAAATTTAGTGTATGGGTGCATTTTTGAAGTGTTGTGAATTAAGTAACTGACCAAAATGACAAATTCTAGAGGAGGAAGTCATACTGGATGCCAACAAACCATAGACGAAACTATATGACAGACAAATTCATCTAACAATAAAGGCAGAAATCTCTAGCTGTGGCACCAATAAATCTAGAATCCGGCACTATAGGAAGCTGATATTCAGCAGGTTTATTGCTCAGGACCCAAGGACATGCAGTGTCACATGTGAAGTCGTTTGGATGAGCGGTTCTCGAATTGAGCTGTGCCGGTAAAAAGTAGTCTGCATGGCAGAATACACTCCGGGTGCGGCAGCATATACAGTGGCATGCCCGACCCCGTACAGCAAACAAAGCTAGCTCACAAGGATGTGCAGAACAAAATGATGGCAGGAACGCGGCGCACACCATGAAGTCCGGCCCGTTCCAAACAGGCACGTTGTTAACGGGCACTGCACTAGTTTGAATAAAGATGGAAAATATTCACAGAAATATTTGTGAGTCACTCTAAGAGTGAGATCATAAGAGTACAGATCAGCTTAGCAGGGTACAAAGGGACTGCAGCGAGGTCTGCAGTGAATAATTCAGACAAGCAAAATCAGTACAATGGCCATTGGTGCATTATGTAATTTGAGTAAAAAATCCTAACAGGATAAAAGAGTGAAGAAGGCGTAGGCGTCACCGCCCACCACTAGAGGTTTTCTGGCAAAGCAAAATGTAGCTCTAACAGTTTGTTCTGATTTTCTGTGACGCAAACAGAGCTCACATTGCTTTTACACTTAATTCTGTCAAATTTACAGTTTATGAGGATTAACACCAAAGAAGATTCGACGTTCTCTAAAAAGCATGAGGTTAAAGGAGGAACATTAGGTTAGAGGAGGACCTTGAGGATACAGGAGGAAGAGGAAGGATGGAGTGTGAAGCTTCAGTGATTCACTCAAGGACTCTATTTAAAAGCAGATGGAGATCTAACCTGCGCCTTCCCGTTACATGACCTGGCTGACCTGCTGCCTGACTACCGCTGAGAAGCCAGTAATCTGTGGCTTGGTAATCTGTGCTGATTCATTTTATTACCTACCTCACACATCTGGAGCTGGAAGAGACGCCTCTCCTTCTCCATCTCCTCAGCGATCTCGGCGCCGGTGATCTCGGTGCGGATCATCCCGTGCTGCTTGGCGTGCTCTCGTTTCTCCTTCTCAATCTTTGTACTGACACAGAGGAGAAGACAAAACAATGAATCAGCGTGTTAAACCCATTATGCAGTGCGCTATAATGGACTTTAAATACATAGATGGTGTAAACAGGCAGTATTCCAACACTAATTTAAATGATCCACTTACAACTTGGCCTCGTAGTCTTTCCAAGCTTTGTCAAAGGGCTTCTTTATGTCCTGTAAAAACAAGAGGGCATGAATCAGCAACTACAACTACTAGGTTGCCATGGGAACAGAGTTATTTGCAGAGTTGATTCGCCAACTGAGGCCCAGCGAAGACCTCACTCTGCACACGATTTATGCGTGGATGGCCAATGGCCGACCACGCCTCTCATTGTAGCTGAACTTCATGAGTTCATGACCCAGTTATTTGCCACGCTCGCCTCAAGCACAACACAAGGGCACTGTTTACTTCTCCAAGATTTACAGTGTGATCTCTTAAACAGAGGCAGAGTTCTCCTTGCAGCTCCCCCGTCTCTCCACTCTCTCTCTCTCTCTCTCTCTCTCTCTCTCTCTCTCTCTCACACACACACACACACAGAAGTTGAGAGCTGAATAGAGAGATGTGCTGACGAAGCTTCTATTTCCCCTGCCCCATTGCTGAGCTGTCCCATGGGGGGTCCGGAAGAGAGAAAAGCAGCAGGAAGAAAAACAGTTTTACAGTAAATCTTACCCCTTTCACGCCTTTCAAATCACCCTTCAACAGTGAGTCCAGGGTGAAGATCACATTATGGCTGAGGCTCTGGAGCTGAAAAGGGACACAGAGGAAGAGGTTATAGTGACCGGTGTGACACATTATTCCAAGGCATCACAGTTAAAGGACAATACAGATGGCTTTAAAATAAAATAAAAATAAATACACTTATTTTAAAGGCACCTTTCAAGGCACTCAAGGTCGCCTCGTAAGAATTAAAAGCAGCAAATAACATAAACACCAGCATCAACAGAGAGTAGACCAGCTGATGAGGATTGCAGGGAGCATTCTGGAAAGAGATGAGGAGCAGCACAGTTGACAGATGCAGCAGCCCGACCCCAGAAGGTAGAGGACCCACACCCACCTGTCAGCAGACGACTAAAACGCGATCACAATCACCCCAGCCTCAAAGATGCCAAAACGAGATCGACTAGGCACCTGAGCAGTCCCAGCAGGAAGCAACACACAGAAAAATGCCGGAGCAGACGTTAGTCAAAAGACGGTAATGCCAGCATCACCAAGTCAGTGCACCAAGTCACCATCTCCAGTCAGCCCAGCAGGAAAAAGAAAGACAGTCCCTCCAGCAAAGAGCTCACAGAGCAAAGAGCCCACAAAAATTCCACAAAACAATCACCATTCCCAAACTGGAATAAGGCAAAAACTGCACAGGACAAACAAAACGAAACAAAAACAATGGAACAAACGCAGGAACAGCGGCGACCAACGTGTGCCAGCATTCCTAATGTATAAATGAATATGCATAATATAATTTTGCATGTTTGAGCCCAATACACCCAACCTGCATGTTACATTACTGACAACCATTTCCCAAAATATACTACTGGAGCAAATATTAGAATTGTTTTTCCTATTTCAGACAGCCATTGGTTTCAGATGACAGTCCCTTCTACATTCGGTCATACATGTTAGCAGACAAAACATTAAATTTTAAGGTGAGTATATCACCTGAATACTGCCACCGCGACCCGGACCCGGATAAGCGGACGAAAATGGATGGATGGATGGATGGATGGATGGATATATCACCTGAACATTTGATTTTGAAAGATAAGGGGATTTGGCAAAACAACACTAAAACTAAAATACGGTTTTATGTTTTTGAACTTTAACACAACATGTAAGCAGATAGTATTTATTGAGCTTAAGCATGCAAAATTGCCGGTATTGCCCTTTAACATATCATAATACAGCCAGAGAGAAACATAGTTAAATTACGCGATTGTGCTGCTGCTTTAAGAAATCAGCAAACAATAGCAAGAGTGCTGCCAAGACCAGCAAAATGCAAGTTAGCCTATTGGAAGAATTAGCAAAGCTTGATGCTGCCAACATCTTGGGTTGCTACAGCGATGCTCAGCAGCTCTAACTATTAGGATCAGCAAGGTCATTTACAACAGTACTAAGCATTTAAGTCCTTTTTGTTAGCCAAGTCCGCACAGACACACAGCAGCAGTCAAGGAAGTAAACAATGCTTAATGGGCGCTAATGTGCTTCTTAAGTGCCCCTCTTACATATGGCCAACGTCAGAATCAATCTCTTACTGGCCGGTTGCTGGATTGCTCTAACAGCCCATCCTGGAAACTGTCACTGTCTCTTTCTAGAGAAAGACGTAGAGAAAAATGTAGTCCTTTAGCAAATTCAAGCCAATAACACATGCAGGAAATGGAGGACAAGCACAATTTATCAATATTCATTTGCGGTGAATGACACCAGCAGCTTCTGGGGCAAACTTACTGAGGCTTAAAACATTCATTCAATAAAACACTCAAAGTAAAAAAAGATAGAGCGAAAAAAGGCAATGTGCAGGTAGTGCCAACAGGTGGGTGATTTAAGAAGGTTTCAGTATGGACACACACACACACACACACAACACACAGAGGAGATCCTGGTGCTGCCGAGTGTATTTATGGAGTCTAATCTCGCTGTCAGCCACACAGGAAGAGAGATGGAGAGAGAGGGACTGGCTCTTCTTCCAACAACAATCACTCACAGAGGATTCAAACAGCACATTATTCAACAGAAATGTCAGGGGAAATCCATGGCAGGCAGATAAGTGCCGTGTCTGTAAAAAACAAAATACAAGGCTCAGAGGTGGATAAAGCTGCAGTCAGCTATACTGTCTGACTGCAATGACGGCTCTGACAATGTAAGCATTTTCCTTACACTTTTATCCAAGCCAAGGCACTGATGAACGTGTCATCTTCAGTTGGATTCACTGACTTTTGCTGAATGCATTCATGCCTTAACCCCTCCAACCTTAACCCTTAACCCACTGTAACCCTAATCCTTGTCTTAACCTTAACACCAAATCCAAAGCCTAAACCACTTAAAGAAGCGAGGTCTGAAAATATATTTTCCTCTTCTTTTGATCCTGTACGACAATACACACACGCACACACACATACACAAAACCTGAGCAGATCATTCTTAGTCATTTGTTTAAAGGACAATACCGGTGATCTTGCATGTTTGAGCGCAACATATATAACCAGCAATCACGTTACTTTCCTGACAACTATTTGTCAATTTGTGACCGATTTGTCACTGAATTACACAGTAACACGTTGTGTAATACTTACAGATTGTTTAAAGTTAATTTTGGTTTTGAGAGTTATCTTACTGTGCTGAGCCCTGTTGAAAGAATTTATATGTCTAACTCATAATTTACAGTCGTAATTTACCAGTTTCGGAGTGTAGATACGAGAAAATACACTCAAACCATGTACTTTTTGTTTGACTGGTGATCAAGGAAATGAGTTTCACTATGTGCTTGTTGTTCTTTTTAGTGATGAGGATTGAAACAAATTGATGAGAAGTTACTTTAGAGTTACCACTATTTATACATTTAAGGAGTTGATGGGCACAAGAAATGTCAAAGTTTTGTTTAATTTGGTTGAGTTTATTAAAAAAAAATATTGTGCATTTTTTGATTGTGCAGCGTTTTGGTTTCTAAAGAAAGAAAGAAAGAAAAATTTCCCAAAATATACTACTGGAGTGGTACATTTTAGAGTTTTTTTTTTTTTTAATAACAGGAAAACTAAATAACAGGAAAACTAAAATACAGTTTTATGTTTTGGAAATTGGTTGTCAGTAATGTAACATGTATACGGGTTGCATATTGGGATTAAACATGCAAAATTGCCGTTATGGTCCTTTAATGACAGGTGACCTCTGTGAGTGTCAGCACTTTGGACTCACCAGATTCTTCAGCAGGGCAGACAGCTCCTTGGTGAGGGAGGAGAACTTGACAAAAGCCGTTCCCAGGTCAGGATTGTCCCGGCTGATGAAGTTGCTGCCAAACTTGTCCAGAGCCTGAGCGTAGTTCTCTTCATTCTGGATGTGGTCTGATGTGGAAACAGAGAGGAAGTTCAACCAACAACAACAACAAACTTTATTTAAATAGCACCAGCGATCAACCCACATGCACGGTAAGGACAAATAGAAGAAGCTGGAAGTCTTCAATGTCATGACTTTTTGTCCCAAACATAGTCATAGGGACATTTTGAATAATCTACACCTTAATGTCACTCTAAGGGAAAAAAACTTGTTTAGGTACCGAGAAAAGGGAAAATATTAAGGTCAGGTAAGAGCCACACAGATGTGGCAGGATACCGACACTACAGCGGAAACTCTCTTCATCACTGAAGCAACAGATGTGCTACAGATGTGACCACAATGTTTTGATGGACTGGACTCTAAGGAAATTAGCATTTAGACACAAATATAAATATTGAAAATACGACGTGAGCTTTGCAGAAGTGTCAGTATGATAAGATGTGTGGTTCTTTTTGGGTTTGTGAGACTCAGCGGGAGGTAGACTTCAGTCGAGCAGCAGCATCATCTGCCCTTGTCGTTAAGTCAGAGCTGGAGAGGAACTAGAACAGGAACGGTATTCAGACTGTTTCCTAATCTAGAGAAGGGAACTGAGAGAGAAGTCAGGTGGGACCAGCACCCCGTAGACCTTATTCCTGTTGCCGCCATTTTAAACCATTATCACAACAGCAAGGCAGTTATGCCTTACGCTTGCATACCAAGATGCACAAACTTCCTGTTCCATTACCATAATGAGATAATATATTTAGCTCAAGACAGACATTAATATCTAGACAGAGTAGCTAACTATTAGACAGCTGACTCCGCGTCGTATTTGTTTTTCCTGAGACTTAGGAATTTCTCATCCCAAGAGTTCACAATAGGAACAGGATAAACTGTCTCTTTTCCAAAGAACAAACAAAACATCTGAAACTGTCAATTTGAAGGGAGGAGGCCGCTTTCAAAACTATCCTGTGGAAAATTACTGAGGATGCAAGGAGCAAAACAAACTCAGGTGCTGCTTTCTGGGACAGAAAACACCATCTGCACTACAAAAGCAATGTTCCAGACTAAATTAGATGGAGGAAAGAAGTCCTGTTTCCACTGTCATTTTATTTGCAAAGGGGGTTTAGAAACGTTTTGTCTCACCTTGTCCTGAATTGTAAATAGCCTTCACTGATTTTTTCACCTTCTGCAGGGAGGTTCGATCCTGGTCCAGAGCCTGAAAAAAAGACAGGGAACGCTTAAAATTTTTACAGTAGTTTCATAACGTAAGAATCATGCTGGTTATTTTGCATGGCATGTTTAAACCCAATAAATAACTACCTGCATACACGTTATGTTACTGCCAATCATTTTCCAAAAATAAAACTGGATTTTAGTTTTTGTGATTTTTTTTTTTTTTGCCAAATCCTCTAATCTTTCTAAATCAAATGTTTAGGTGATGTAAGCCCTGCAGAATAATGGGACCTCTTGAAACATCACCTATGTTTTTCACTTGAAGATTATATGATATTTTAATTTATTTGCCTGCTAATTTTATGAAAGAGTATACTTTTAGGGATTGTAAAAAGTGTCTATGTTAGAGAAGCAAATTTGATGTTGTTATAGAATGCTTTACCCCTTTTTTTCTCTTCTTTTCAGTTTTATTTTCTCTTTTAGTACAGCTTAAAAATGCAAGAGTGTACACAGACAAGTGATATTTTCTACTATCTTAATATGCTCAATAGTATGTATAAGGGTATGTGTGTACTCATGTTTGTGTACCTATTTTGTGTAAAAATGGACATATACTCTGTGTAACAAATCAAAAATTACAATAAAAATATTGTTTAAAAAAATTTCAAGGTGCCCGCTAACACATACGTCTGAATGTAGAAGACGCGATCATTTAAAATTTCTCTGTAAGAGCTGTCTGCTCCTGGGACTATATTCCCTGGCGGAGACATACCTTTTCTTAAATGTAGCTCCGTGTTGAACCGGTTAAAGTAACTTCCACAAAAGATTAACAGATGTCACGTTCGCTGTGATGGATTACTTATCTCAAGCACGCTTTAAGTCTCTACAAGTTCATTTTTATGGCATACTGGAATGAACTGGAACCAATAGCAGTCTGGATGATAGGGAAAAAAGTTCTAAAATGTACCGCTCCAGTTGTATGTTTTGGAAAATGGCTGGCAGTAATGTAACGTGTACGCCTTTGGGCTCAAACACACAAAATCACTGGCATGCTCCTTCAATAATTTAGGGCAAGAGTAAAATATTTGTTCAGTAATTCAAAGCAGAACGCTCACAGCACAGAGCTTGACCTGAATGTAGCAGGAATAATTATTTCAACACTGCTGACTGCTGGAGCAAAGCTTCTGTGTTCTCTAATACTCAACATAAACAAGCGATATATGATTTTATCACGGTTATTTATGCTTCTAATTATTTTAAATTAAACACTTTAATACCAGACATATAAACACAACCACTGCTACAGCGAGCTCTCTGTCTCCATTTCTTTATAATGTCAGAGAACAATTTACTAGAAGAGTGAACATAATGAACGATATCAATACAAAGCATATTAAAGGACCATACCATCCATTTTGCATGTCTGAGCCTAATATATTCAATTTTCATACATGTAAGGTTACTGACAACCATTTAAGAAAACTGAATGTATTAGGCTCAAACATGCAGTATGGTCCTTTAATACTATATGAGCACCAGTAGTGTTATTTTGACAATAATAAGCATTCACATTCATATAAATGTAATGTATATTTGAATTTATTTGCCTCCATCCACCCAAAAAGCTGCTTCACTCAAGGAAAATACATGAGCATAAACAACAACAACCAAGAGAAAGTCATTCAGACTCCTTGTTCAAATCACAAATCACACCACAAGTCAAATCACACCACATGTGAACATATTAAGACATGCACACACACACACACGACAAAAATCACAAGGCTGACAGATATTTCAGCGTCTAATCCTGGAAATATTGGGGAGGTGCTGAGGATCTGCTGAGTTTGACACAGTCTGGCTGCTGTGTGGTCAGTTTGTGGCCGATTTAACCTCATTTAAAGGACCATATCGGTCATTTTGCACGTTTGAGTGTAATATATTCAATTTTCATACACGTAATGTTACTGACAATCATTTCCCAAAGCATACTACTGGAACAGTGAATTTAAAAAAAAATTTCCTACCTTCCAGACCGCCGTTGGTTTCAGTTCAGTCTGCTACGCTATTTAAGTCAACTTGTTGATACATGAAATGTTTTTGGGATAGATAGGTAATCCATCATTGCAAACAAAAGGTGTATTCAGGTTTTTCTGAATACATAATTTTAGCATTTAAGCGCAAAAAAAAGCGCAGAGTGAATGTATGTCTCCACCAGGGAATATAGTCCCAAAAGAAGACCTGGGTTTATTGAAAAATTTAAATGACCGTAACTTCATAAGGTTGCGTAACTATTAGCAGGCAAAACATTGATTTTTAAGGTGAGTGTATCGCTTGAATATTTGATTTTGAAAGATTAAGAGATTTTGCAAAATATCAGGAAAGCTGAAATACAGTTTCATCCTTTGGGAAATGATTGTCAGTAAAGTAACATGTATGAAAATTGAATATATTAGGCTCAAACAGGCAAAATGGGTGGAAAGTGTTAAGTAAAAATATGTGAATTAGTGAATAAGAAGTTCTTCCTAAAATCTACGTTCTCTTATCAATCTGTGTTACTTCTTAAAGTTTTTTTTCCTTCCAATTTAATGCTATTTTCATTCATTAGAACCCAACATTGCTTTGTTGCATCTTCTTTTAAATCCCATTGACATCCAAATTATTTAAAAAGACTGGTTAAAAAAAAAAAAAAAAAAAATATCTCTGTACTTTAAGTTTTTTTTTTCCTGGACATTCTTTTACTAAAGCTGCAGTTAGAATATTTTGCATACACTGCTTTACATGAACTTCATTTACAAAGCAAAGTAGAGCCTGGTATGACTAATCTTGCAGCGGACCAAGCTAAAGAAATTTTATAGTATAAACAGTAATTAATGTGTGTTTATAGTCATGAAACAAATTCATGCATGTTGACCACCATCATCTGTACAAAATACAAGCATTAATGCAGCAATGATACTCTGGAGGATTCAACACAGCCCTTATCATAATCAACTTTCTGTCAGTATTACCTGATCATATTTCCTTGATTACAGATTACCGAAAAATTAAAAATGACCGTCCCATATACATTTGGATGTATGTTTTAGCAAAACATTGAATTTTAAGGTGGATGTATCACCTGAACATTTGATTTTGAGAGATAAGGGAATTTGGCAAAATAACGGAACAACTAAAATGCAGTTATATGTTGTGGAAAATGGTTGTCAATAACATAACGTGCATACAGGAGTATTTATTGGATTATACCTGCAAAATCACCGTCATGCACCTTTAACCATGGGGAATGGAACCATAACTCTGCCATGCTGACGAAGAATACATGACAAACACCAGCAAAAACACATTACATCAAGGCCCGCCAGTTAAGAGCAGACACACACAGCACTGGGCTAATTAAATTTCACAACATAATTAAGCCGTCTTTGGCCTCCCCTGGACAGTTTTACATGGCTCTCCTCCAATTATGGCAGCAGTAGCGTGATGCTGAGAGGCCCTTTGAGCCGGGGCCGAGCCCTTTGATCGCTGCACATGGGAACTGGCTCCAGTATCCGAAACCTCCCAACACGACCTCATTACTTCACCTGCTGTCTGCTTGGCTAAAAGTGTCCAAAACTAGCATGTGTCATAATGAAGATTTCGTAGTAGAATTATAGTGGCCAGTAGGTTTTGCAGTATATTTTATGATTTTTTGCATGTTTAAAGGACCATACCGGCCATTTTACATGTTTGAGACTAATATATTAAATTTTCAAAATATAAGGTTACTGACAATCATTTCCCAAAGGATAAAACCATATTTCAGCTTTCCTGATATTTTGCAAAACCTCTTAATCTTTCAAAATGAAATATTCAAGCAATACACCCACCTTAGAAAATGATGTTTCACCTGCTAATAGTTACGCAGTCTTATGAAGTCACGGTTGTTTAAATTTTTCGATAAACACAGGTCTTCTTTTGGACATACATTCGCTGTGCACTTTTTATTGTGCTTAAATGCTAAAATTACATAACTTTGAAAAAAACCCTGAATACACGTGTGTTGTTCGTGATGATGGATTACCTATCCCAAGAAAGTTTCAAGTATCAACAAGTTGATTTTAATAGCGTACCAGAATGAACTGAAACCAATGGTGGTCTGGAAGATAGGAAACTTTTTTTTTTTAAATTCACTGTTCTAGTAGTATGCTTTGGGAAATGATTGGCAGTAACGTTGCATGTATGAAAACTGAATATATTAGGCTCAAACATGCAAAATAACCAGTATGGTCCTTTAAGCCCAATAAATACTTTCTGCATACACGTTACATTTCTGACAACAATTTTCCAAAACATAAAACCATATTTTAGTTTTCCTTTTTTTTTTTTTTTTTTTTNTTTTTTTTTTTTTTTTTTTGCCAAATCCCCTAATCATTCAAAATCAAATGTTCAGGTGACACATCTGTAGGACTATATTCCCTGGTGGAGACGTACATTTTCTTCTGTGCAGCTGTGTTAAGGACTGGTTAATTAAAAATAAGAGCAGTGTCTGGTTTGCTGTGATGGATTACTTATCTCAAGTACATTTCAAGTCTCTACAAGTTGATTTTTAAACTGCATTGGAATAAACTGAAACCAACGGCAGTCTGGAAAGTAGGAGAAACAACTATAAAATTTACCCTCCAGTAGTAAGTTTTGGAAACTGTCTGGCAGTGTAATGTGTAACGTGTGTGTGTCGGTAGTATTTATCAGGCTCAAATATGCAAAATCACCGGTATGCTCCTTTATATAAATTTTTTTCATACTTTTTAATACAAATAGAAATAATAATTTTCTTGCGATTGTAATTCCAATCAGACTTTATCTATGCTGTGTTATACCGCAACAGTAACAGATGAGATCCTCACAACAACCAACGCATCCATTAACAAGCCACGTTTCCCCTCAAGTCAGAATGA
>VXCM01000258.1:62959-99990 GCA_014773175.1 Lucifuga dentata
CCACACACACACACACACTCAGTTTAAATCAGCAGCTGCAGAAAAAAGCCTCTGATGTAATTGTGTGATTATTCAGAGGTTGTAGTGCTGTGTGCTGATTAGGCTGAAGGGGACACCCAGCGGCGGCTGAGCATGTTGAGAGCAGCTGGCACTTCCACCCGAGGGTCACTCGTAATCCACTCTGTCTGTGCTCTTAATTCAATATTCAGATTTAATGTGAACCAGCTTTGTTTGCTTTTATAATGAATTTAAATTCTGGTGATACCATTCATACATATTTATTAGATTGCATCGGTTGCTTGCATTCTAACTCAGTCAGGCGATTTTGTATGTCAACAGCATGTCCGTGTCAAATCCTTTTAGCTGAAGGGCTGAGTGACATGAAAAAAGTAAATGACATGGTAACCGCACAACCACTTCCTGCTAACAATGTACATTATGTTTCTATGGAAAACCTCATGTCAGCTTGTGTGGATGTCAGTCATTGGACTTTCCCAAAACAGGAAGTCAAACTTTAACTTTCAATTTCAGCTTACATCCTCTTGAGAAATTATTCCGGGAGACATCTGACTCAGTAATTTCTTTGTAGATAAACTCTTGCCATTACAATTATCGAGGATATAAGATAAAATCAATGAAGTGACCAGCTTTACTTTGATTGTAAATGTGATGGATGTAACTTGGAGAGACTATTTGTTATACTTGTGCTCTCTCTGATTTCAGGGGGAGAAATCAATGAAATAGTGCTGTCTTGGCACAGCCTTTGCAAATCCTTGGCAACAGGCAAGAATACATCCAAACTCTGCCCTCAGAAAAGCCAACAACTATTGATTATGGCCACAGGATTGTTCTTATCTGCCAGAAGCAACCAATGGCGACTCTCACACAGCCCTGTGGGATTAGTGTGTTGGAACATCTATGGTCGCTAACCTCTCCACCCAGAAAGTGATGCATCGGGATGCTTTCTTGGTGTACTTTGTACACTTTGTGGCGTTGCGTTATTCCTGTGAGATATATCTAAATTGAAAAACCATTTGTGTTGTGAAAGTCAACATGGCAGTGTCAGAATGCTTTTAAGCGGAAGCCTGGGTCGGTCCTAGCAAGGATGGAGCCACAGAGGTCAAGGGCCAATTTGAGGGAGGTGAAGGGAGGTGAACTGTTGCAGGGTGCAACAGTTAAAATAGGTTCTGATAAAGGGAAAACATGCCCTTCAGAGTTCATAAGAGGAGAAATCTTAGTGGTAATTTAGTTTGTATTGGTCAATATCCAATAAAAATATATTATTTTATCGTTCAAAATACTTGAGACTCATTGTTGCCCTTCAGATTTCCTCATACTGCAAACAACCACACACACACCCACACACAGTGCTGCCCGAGAGGTCAAAGGCCCCCAGCAGAAACTGGAGGTGGAGGTGACTGGGCATGACTGACTGGAGGCTGTCTCAGCTTCACACTTCCTGCCCGTGGCCTTATCCTGCCTCATCAGCCCTGCCGTTTCCTCTGCTGTCATCCTCTCACAGGAAGCAGGAAGCAGCCAGGCTTGTCAGTGTCCCGTCCTGGATCAGCAGCACTCCGTCTAATGACACCGACTCTCTGCTGACAGATGAAAAACACACACCAGCTGTCTGGGAAGTGTTTTCTTGATTTGCTGATCCGCTCTGCAATTCCTGCTCCATCACTTTGTTGGCACATTAGTCGTCTTTCTCGTTACCGTCCTGAACTCCTCGTACCCAGCTCCTTGACCCGGTCTCTTCTCCTCCTCCACCCCGGCATTTGGCATTGAACTGGAGGATGGCTGTGCGGTTGCCAAGGAGATGTGATCTGGCCGTCTCACATATCACTTCAACATTCTTCACTGTGGAGATTGCGGGAAGCTGCTCTGACTAACCGGTCAGCTCCCTGTTTGTCAGCAGCTTCGCCACTGTGGCAAGTTTTATTCTTCAGCCACGGAGCATGGTGAAAGACAGAGTGCCTGAGCGGACACTGAAGTTCTCAGAATTGCTAATTTGATAATTATTTCCCAGAAGACGCAAGTAGGAAAGGATGTAATTATCAAAGAACGTCCCCAGAGCCAAAACACAGGGCTGAAAACCATCTGCAGTGCCATTTTTAGAACAAAGGTGACTGACCATATCATCAGTATTTAAATTCTTAACACCACCCATGTCGCTCACTTCTTCCTTCTTGTGCAAAATGGACTTCTCATTTCCCTTACATGACAACTACTATGGAAATACACAAAATTATGGGTAATATTTAGGCATCTTAGAGCATTAAATTCATAGAAGGCATGGTAGATTTCAGATTTTAGACTTTTCTTGTTCCCAGCTGTGGAAGAATGAAGAAGTCACTATTAAAGTTAAGTCAGTTGGCTGTCTGTCAAATCCGTTTGTCTGAGTACATGTGGCATGACTCAAGCAGGAAGGGTGGAGAGCAGTTTTCATTGGCAGGAAACAAATGCACATCCCTTTCTCTGGGCCTGCAGCCGGAGAAGCCTTCAGCTCTCCAAATGGAATGGGAAAAATGGGAGGATGTAACATTTCCAAAAGCAGCTGAGGTCAGATGGCCTACTTCTCACACGCTGCACCGAAAAGAATAATCAGCTGCCGGCGGTATTGGTTTTGGGTGAGAGTTGTCTCAGCACAATCAGAAAAGCAATGTACCATGAAAAGGCAACTAAAATGACAAGAAACAAGTCACACCACATCTTTTTTTTAAGTTTTGAAGTTAATGAGTATCTAATTTGATTGAGAATGCAATGTGTTTTGTTCTGAATGGAGTCTGGACCAAGAGAGGGAAGGTTTTGATATTTCAGCAAGTAAGGAAAGATCTTCAAGACTACCAAAATGAAATCCAGATTTTGATTTTGATTTCTGATAGATTTTGATTTTGTATTCCTACACAACCATTGGTTTCAGTTTATGTCAGTATGGCAATCAATCAATCAACCAATCAGAGAAATTAAAGGTGTTTGAAAAAGCAATCCATCACAATGCACAAGTAGCCAGCTTTAAAGGACCATACCAGCCATTTTGCACGTTTGAGCCTAATATATTCAATTTTCATACACATAACGTTACTGACAATTATTTTCCAAACCATGCTACTGGAACAGTGAATTAAAAATGTTTTTCCTACCTTCCAGACTGCCACTGGTTTCAGTTCATTCTGGTACGGCTATTAAAATCAATTTGTTGATACTTAAAACTTCTTGGGATAGGTAACCCATCATCACGAACAACACATGTATTTAGGATTTTTTTTTCGAAGTTATGCAATTTTAATATTTAAGCACAATAAAAAGCACAGAGTTAAATGTATGTCTCCACTGGGGAATATAGTCCCAAAAGAAGACCTGCATTTATGAAAAATTTAAATGACCGTGACGTCATAAGGCTGCGTAACATCAATTTTTAAGGTGGGTGTATCACTTGAGTATTTGATTTTGAAAGATTAAGAGATTTTGCAAAATATCAGGAAAGCTGAAATACGGCTTTATCCTTTGGAAATGATTGTCAGTAATGTAACATGTATGAAATTTTAATATATTAAGCTCAACCATGCACAATCACTGGTATGGCCCTTTAAGTTTTTTAGTCGAGCCTTTGTTAGCTAGCTCCTGTAATTCCTCTTTGTTGGTGCATTTAAGTGCTTGCAAGGAAATCGAAGACTCCAATTATTGATTGTCCATTTTAATGGCAGACAACATCTTTACAATAAGCAGGATTTGACTGTTTTAATACCATCTTCAATGATATGGATATATTTTTGTTCATAAAATTACCACTGAGCCAACAATAAACAACTGATGATAATAAGTATGATTATTACCAAATGGGAATTACTACAAAGAATGGCTTCAAGAAAAACATCAGAATGGTGTACATATAAAAAGTCCAGTAAAGATTAGATACTGTTACATCTTGGAAATTTAGAAAGCAGTAGTTAATGGGCTAAAATATGCAAAACTACTGGTATGGTCCCTTAACAACACTTCATCACTAACAGTTTATACTGGATCTCAGTTGTAATTAGCTAATGTATCATGCATTGAGAAAGTATGCCTACGATTGATGTTGCTGGAGTTCTTTGACCACTTAGAGACGTCGTTGTGAGTCAGAGATTACTTAATGCCTCTTTAAGTGTCCTGCTCTCCCCACCCTGGTTGCTGCTGCTGACATTTGTGGCCAGGAAATACATCTGCAGAGCGAGAAATGAGCTGCTAAGCTTAGTGAGGCCACACAATGGTTAAAGCTAACTTCCTGAGCGGCGAGGACACCGACTCCGTGCAGCAGATCTCCAGAGACTTGACATAGGAACTGACAGGTTTGCGTGTGGCTGGCAAAAAGTCGAGCCATGCGTGCGGCAGTGTTAGATTCACACATCATTTGGCGGCTTCCCTCTGTGATGCCTGCTCACGCTCAGCCCACCACTTGTTTTAAGCAATGTGCATGTTTTCACAATCACGCCCACACACGCTGCAGCATCTGCAGCATTAGACTATGCACAAATAACATCAAACAGGCATACCTTTTATCTGCGTAATATTTACCAGTCAGGAGGTCATTATTCACGTGGAACAGCTGTTAAATTATTCTGAGGCATTGCTATTAACAGAGATTCACAAGGGGACAATGGGAGTGACTCAGACCTGTTGGGTTAAATGCTAACGTGCCATTTCTTCATTAATTCCAAGTCAAAAAGAAAAATGTTTTTTTCCCACAAACCTCATAAATGTCAAACAAGATCATAGCATATCAATAACAGGGCTTAAGATAATAAATCATCATGAAATGACATGCTTTTTGTGTTCACAACAATCCATGAAATGCCTTCACAAAGCATTCCTGCTCATACCTTTGAAGCTAATGTTGCTACATTGTTAATCAATAAGCCTGATAACAAAAGCATTACTGTTATTGTATTTATATGTAATCTTTATTTTACAATGCAGCATTTCAATGCAGCAAAGTGAAAAACGACAGAGCATTTCTTTATTACATCAATATTTACTATCACGTCATGTAAAAGTGAAAAATATTAAACTATGTGAGTTGGCAGCAGACCAAGGTTACGCTTTTCCAGAGCGATGCTGTATCAGTTGAGAGAAAACCTAAAATAAACTCTGAGTAGTGAGCTTTTATCACTAATCTTTTATCATTGATCGGCTGATAAGCTCGCCAGCTCTGCTTCCTACCACCCACCCTTGTTGTAAACTTTAAGGCATGCATTGAATGCACTCCTTTGATAAACACACAATCAGAAGTAACGTTATTTTTCTAATCTCTGACTAACGTTCCTCTGCATCACATTGTCACGAGTCCTTGGCCAAAGTCACAGATGCAGATTCTGCACAGCGCTTTACAGCATTCCTTGAAGTTTTCAGCAGACGTGTCTCAAATTTCACACTTTATGGGACTCTGCTGGGTGAGAGACCAACTATTCCAAAACCCAGGTGTCTCCGCTCCCACCGGCCATTTGGATATTCTCACACATGTGCAACTGGACAAAGGAACAGAAATAACTCCACATGGTTACCAAGACACCAACAAAAGTTTGCTGTTGATGCACAAACTCCACTCTGATTTCCCTGAATGCAGTCACGTGATGTTGAAAAGGAAATGACGTAACACTTTACACTTTTCATTGACGTACTGCAATAGAAAGAGAGGTAAAGAACTTGAAGAAACACTAATGGCTTCCCTGTGCGTCCGAGTGACTTCGGTTGGCTGAGAAAGTGAGTATTCACTCCACTCTGAGTACTCACAATGAAAAGCTGAATCAATTCCTTAGCTGCAATACACACAAACACACTCATACACACAAGCACACAGACATAGTTGAGGGCAAACACCATCAAGGCTTGTAAATGGAGACGCAGTGTTTAGCCCTCAGGCCAACAGCAAGATAGCAAGACTCCTGGTTCTGCAGGACATCAACATTACAACAGCACAGAAAAGAAGAAGAGGATAAAGAGGGTCTGCAGAAACGTGCCTACAGTGCTGGATCATACTGACAAACACAAATGTAGTTCTGCGTCAGGTCCTTGATAGTCATAACACAATAATTTGGGTGTGATTAATGACAACTGGAGCAGTGCCTGTTCAAAACGTGGCTGTTCAGAACGGTTCGGAACACTTTATGGTGTGCGCCGCAGCCTGCCATAGTTTTGTTCTGCACATCCTCGTGAGCTAGTTTTGTTTGTTGTATGGGGCCGGGTTGAGACCGTGCCACTGGACTGGAGCATATGCTGCCAGACCCAGAGCGTATCCTGCCACTGTGCCTGAAGCGTATCCTGCCACATGGACTACTTTTTACCAGCAAAGCTCAATTTGAGAACCGCTCATCCAAACAACTTCACACACAACACTGCACGTCCTTGGGTCCTGAGCAATAAACCTGCTGAATTTCAACTTCATACAGTGCCAGGTTCTAGCGATACTGGTGCCACAGACAGACATATATTCTGTCTTTATAGTTAGATATTGAACCTGAACTAGGGGATCAGAGAATAGTATCATTCAAGATAGCTTGGGGCCAATAAATTGATTGGTATCTGCAACTTAAGCCTGATTGATTTCTGACTTGTTTACTGTAACCCGCTGCACTCTGGGAACACCAGCCCCACCACGCTCCTTAAAACTGTGATGTATTGCTAAAACACAAGCAGCAGCCAGTTTGTGTTGTCAGTGTGTCGTCAGAATGTCGACACACTGACAGAATGTGTCAGCGAGCAAAGTCAGCAGAGTCACTGCAGGCTAAAAAACATTCACTTCATGTCTTTTTCAGTGACATTTTGCAGGTGTGTTACACCAATAAGGTGCTGCTGTTTTTGTACTGGAGCTGAAAATGCTGCAAATGCTGTCCAAACGTTCTGACCATCAAAAAATCCAGACCAACTCTTCTGTCTGCAGATGTTGTACAAAGTACTAAAGGACAAACCGTAAGAGAAATTATTAGACATTCTGAAGCTTTGCTTTGAGGTTCCTGCTCAGTGGTTACTGCAACCGTAAAACTCAAAATGCGGTCACCTGGGTGGAATTTAGGTGGGACAAAATATCAGCTATGATAGATTAGAATACCTATCAATCAAGCAAACACACCCCAAAACCTACCTGCATAGGCCTTCATGGAAGAACAATTCTTAAAATTGCTACCAAGATACATGTTAGAAGAAGTCAAACCCAGCTGGAAAGTTTTGGATAAACTACAATACACACTATACAGTATATGAATATTCATGTATTGGTATTTGTTTTTTATTTGATTTAAGTATTTTCAAAAGTGAAAAGCATTATCTTGTGTATACATCACACCATAGACTGGGATTTGAAAAAAATACTGTCAACCCGACTCAGACTTACAGGGCTATTTTGTTTCATTTGTCCACGATTCAGGATTACAGAATTCCAAGGTCTTACCTCTAATCAAACACACATTCTAGCTTAGGGAAAATGCTTTCATGACGACGGCAAATTACAACACCTCATCGCAAAATAACTCCTGAAATGCTTTGAGCCTCACAGAATAATAATAGCTGCATGGGAGAGAATGCCATGGGGGGAATTTTCCTTTAAAACTGTTTCTAAATATTAATAACAAGCCTCTTAGCCATGTTGTAATTTGCATCATCTGCCGCAGCAGGAGGTACGAATGTGTTGCGCTGCTTGTTTGTTGGCTTTGTTTGCTGTCTGTGGGTGAAATCTGATAATCGGTCTTGGGGCCACAGCTGTTGGCCTACCTTCCTGCCACAGCTGCACTGCGTATATCACCAAGGGCTATTAGCCAGGAGCGGATTAGCTGCTGACCAGGCTCTGCTCCGGCACCCTGATCCCTGCTCTTTCCCTGATTTAGGAAAGGAAGCCGCATTCACATCTGTCTGAGGCCTTCCTCTGCGGGAGAGACAGTCCATCAACAGCCAGCTTCCTCACCACGCCGTTCCATCGGGGTCATTCCTATGTTCCCCAGCTCTATATAGCACAATAGAGCACATAATGGGTTAGGGTTATTCTGTTAACACACACTTCAAATGTCATGTAGGTGCGTCAAATGTGACGCACCTACATGACATTTTTGGAAGCTGTTTTCCATAAAAGTCTCCTGGAAGTATGAGTCAGCTGTCAAATGAAGGTTAGTGATGTAGCATTTTAAAATGACAGCTATGTGCTTACGTTCGCATTTAAAAAGAAAGAGAGAGAGGAACATTTCTGTAGGAGAATGCGTCTGCTGACTTTGTTTTGAATAAACTGAAGAACGGACTCGTCAGCAAGAGCAGCAACGGCCGCCATTACTGCACAGGTGACAAAAAAAAAAAAGAGCGCCACCTACAGAAACTCAAGCTTCATCAACGGGAAATCCGAGGAAAGAAAACATGGCAGCACTCGCACTGCACTGATCACTCGTACCACCATAAGTAAAAACAAGAATCTCGCAAATGGCCACTTTAACTGCTTTTTTGAAATGCGGTTTAAGTAGCACAAGATGTCATGTGAGAAACGGCGCCAAGGGAGGAAAATGCTCCCATTCACTCCCTCTGTGATTCACTGGCATTAGTGACACAAGGGACAAATGATGAATAAAAAGCCATAACTTCATTAATAACTGAATGTGACAGAGCTGTCTGCGTGGGTTGTAAATGTTAGCGAATAGAGCCTTAAATAACCAGCATTCGGTTTGTTATGTACAGAAAGTATAATGAAATATGTCCAGATCTTTTGAATAATTCATCGCTTCGCCTTGTTACTGACGGGGCGATTGTTAGAGCAATAAAGAAAGACATGATAAAAAAAATATACATAGTCAAATAGTTTCCAGCTAAAGAACAGAGAGCCAACTTGTTGTTCAAAGGATCAAATAAATGCAATTTGATAACAAAGGTTAAATTATCTGTTAACTGTAAAGACATTTTTCCAACTGACTTCCTTCATGTGAGGAACTTTGAGGCTCATATGACTGGGTGTCGTCGAGGTTTCACCCTGAGGTGTGTGAGCTTTTCAGCCAAACAAATTCAAGCTATTCTACTGAACAAATAGTGTGTGTTTTCCTCTTCATCCATCTTCTGAACTCAAAAAGAAGCGACAACACTTCGGCTTTCATCGTTTAGCCATAAATACAGGAGCAGAGCTAAAGAGTTTTAGCAAAATATGATTTTTTTTTTTTTTTTTTTTTTACAAATATTCAAACAGATAAAAGTTTGCGGTGTTGCTGTGTAAGATGCTCCTGCCTATATTTGATTTAAAATCTGTTTTTCTGAATCCATTAACATTTCTGGTGGCCAGTTCTGACTTGTCAAACTCATGTATGTGAATATGTGTACTTTTACTTCCAAAAATGTGAGACAACATCATTAATAATAGGCTTTGTTCAGCAGAAATCAGAGTCTTCAATTTCATACAAAGCTGAAAAACACCAAGAGAATCTCCACCAAGCTTCTTGTCCATTATTTTGATATTTTTTAATCTGCATCTGGATCTAGATGTGTATCAAAACACACAGTGATAGACAATCATGAGATAATTGATGGAATAAAATTAAAAAAAGATTCATGGAAAAAAAATAGCAAAGACATTCAAAATACCCTCCCTTCTCTGTTTGGAAATCATGTTCTGCACCAAAATCAAATCATTTTCCACCAAATTTGAATGAGATCTTTACATTGTGTAGAAATCTTGCTAACAAACGGGACTAAAAACATGACCTCCATGGCAGAAGTTATGTCACAAATATACAAGAGTTTAAGAGAATAGTAGGAAGTAGTAGTTCTTTCTTGACAAAAAATTGCAGGACTTTAAAGGACCATACTGTCCATTTTGCATGTTTGAGCATAATATATTCAATTTTCATACATGTAATGTTACTGACAATCATTTGNTCCATTTTGCATGTTTGAGCATAATATATTCAATTTTCATACATGTAATGTTACTGACAATCATTTGCCAAAGCATACTGCTGGAACGGTGAGTTAAAAATGTTTTTCCTACCTTCCAGACCACCATTGGTTTCAGTTCATTCTGGTACGCTACAAAAGGTTGCGTAACTATTAGCAGGCAAAACATCGATTTTTAAGGTGGGTGTCTCGCTTGAATATTTGATTTTGAAAGATTAACAGATTTTGCTAAATATCAGGTAAGCTGAAATATCGTTTTATCCTTTGGGAAATGATTGTCAGTAACGTAATGTATGAAAATTGAATATATTAGGCTCAAACATGCAAAATGGACAGTATGGTCCTTTAATGTCCTGCAATTTTTTGTCAAGAAAGAACTACTACTTCCTACTATTCTCTTTTCTTATTCTTCTTATTTTTCTTATTCTTTTCTTATTCATCACAGAATTGCTCCTGCTGAATGACAACTTGATTATCATCCAAAATAAATATACTTTTGTTCAAATAAAAAAAAAAAAAATTAAATACAGGCTAGTATCAAACACCTTAAAGTGTGGGAATGGAAAGGCTGTTATATTAAAGTGTCAGGCTCAGCCACGCTTGAATAGAATGAGTGTGAAAAGTCAACATTTTCTCTGGTGCAGCGCATGTGATGAGTGTGTGAGGCTCGCTCAGAGGAATGCCAATGCAGCGAGGGCTTCCCTTAACGCTGTGATGCTTCTCTGTGGTTTAGGGAAAGCTAACTCGATGATGCAGAATACCACCTGTGGGGCAGACAGAGACAATACACTCCCCATGACCAATAACAAGCGCCTGATCCGTCCAATCAAAGCCTGAGAGAGGAATAATGTGACATTTTCATATCGGCAAATATCACTTTTCCTGTTTCTTAAACCATAACGGTGATTCTATCTGCAGTAGATGATGATGAAAAATTTAGTGTAGATTAAGTTATTTTACCGTCTTTATCTTTCTATCTCTCTGCTCATTGTGGACCATATTACTTCATTGATCAGAATATTTGCAGAATGAGCGTGTTAAGTGTTGAGGAGAGTTCAGAAAAGCACGCACACACACTGGATGGAGTTTAGAGTGGCGAGTCATGAATAGTTGTGTCTTTTTACACTGCTCAATAATTGATGTGGCGCAGGATTAAGACCCTATGAATGCTCTGACATCTTTTTATTTTTTTTCTTTGCACCTCCAGATGACTCAGTGGAAGCATGCAGAGAATGACAACACTCCCGTGGGTCAGCTCTCCCCTCAGGTTACACCATTAAATATTCACGCTACAGCTTTGCATAATTTACCCTGTTAACATACTGAGGAAATGACTTAGAAACATGGGATTAGAAAACAGAATTTCATAGAAATCCAGGGTGTTTTACACAAACTCCACTGAGGCTATTTGAGTTCTGTGTACTGACATACAGAATTTCATAAAAGACTAACTAACTGGCAAACTATCCAAGTGTTGGTGGCTTTAGCCTGCATTTCCTGGGTATATCCTACTTGGACTTAGAAAAGAGGCATTCTGCTGACTATCCCTGCCAAAATGTTTCAGGGGCATCTTGCCTTTGTTTAAACAGTGAAGAGCATGTTGCTGCTCTTTGGTGCCAGCATAATGGTCTTCCTTGTCATGTGATCTCTGCAAAAAATTCCAGAGCGGCTCCTGAAGCCCAGCGCACATGGCGGCCCTTCCAACAGATGTTTTTCGTTTGTGCTGCAGCCTCGGAGTTGGGAGGCATGGAGCCAGCGAGGTGATTCATGACGTGAGCTTTTCCTTGTTTCAGTGAGCAGACACAAATGTGCTCCGTCCTGAGAATAAACACGGTCTCCGTTCCGTTTTGCAAAAATATTTTATTATTACGTTATAAAAACCATGTAAAGGAGTTGGAAGTGATAGCTGGTACAGACCGTGACAAACCACCTCTGCTTTCTGTCCTGATCATCTGAATGGTTCCGTGTGGAGACAAGCTGCAATATGAAGCTATTTAACTACAAATAAATTTACTCACTATAAGCCTGAGTGATGCTGGGGGCCAGTATTAACAGCTAATATTGCTTTATCGCCAATATATCAGAATTAGAAATTTGGAGTACACAAAAAAGAATTGCAGTATATACAAAGTCTGCAACTCCATATTATTAGTCAATATTTGCTTGTCATAGATAGTATATTTTTATTTTCTTTTAATGTGTAGTCATTTCATAAATTCATTTCCAGTGTATTTATAAATTCTACAACTATCTTGAGTAATAGTGCCATCTTTGACAATATCCTCCCTCGGTGCTGCATTAGTAACAACTCCCTAGTAAGCAAATTTGAGGTATCCTTGCCAAAGGATGGTTAATGCCAAATATCAAAGTTAAAAAAAAAAACAAAACATATGGAATCAAATATATCATTACCAGATTTTCAGTCTAGGCCTTATCAATATTGAACTCAGACACATCAACTTCTAAATGTGTCTCAAAGTGAGAAAGGAGGTCATGTTTTGATGTTAACAGAAAACAGTGAGGTGGATTCTCCCTGGTTTGATGCTCCATTTAATCATGGCAGGAAAGATGCCAAGGGAGGGCAGGGCGATGGTCGNGGGGGGCATGACGGCAAGCCCCCCTCCACACCCCACCCTGCCTGGCTGACCTGATTACACTCTCTGAACAACACGATCACAAGTGACACAGCATCACAGAGTGTGACTGTGTCTATGCAGTATTTCAGTTTTGTGAAGAAAGATCAATAAATTGTGGTCAGTGTTGAATGGAGTCTGGGGAATCTGTGTAATCCTGAAAAAGACGTGACTCCCAGAGGCTAGAGGAGCTCTCTCTCTCTGTGACACACACACACACAAAAACACATACACACAAACACCCAGCTACAGCCTGGCAGCATGCTCTGAAGCTGAGAGTTATGTAATAGTGAACACTGAGCTTTAGGCCTGAGTGCACACAACATCCTCCCATTCCCTGCACTCTCCACAGCCATCCCCCCCGTTTTACTCTATCTGGCAAGAAATGAAAGGGCAGCAGAGTCACAAAAACCCACATTATGATGCCAGTTCACCTTCACACAGCAGTCCTGGCCATCAACTGTCTCCTGACAGAAAGACAGTCCAAGTGTAACGTCCATTTTGTTGATGCAGTGAGCGTGTGCAGATCAAAAATACATTTTATGGGAATATCAAACACCCTGCAGCTCAACAGGTGTGCGCATTTTGTTGAGCTGGTAGATATACAACCTAATAACGCATTTAATGGCTTCTGCAGTGCTGTCACATGATTAGTTGCATTTGAGGTTGGTGATGCAATAGATCAGTGAATAAACAGCATCTTCAACAAACAAACATGGAGGATTTTTGTCAAGCTTTGCTGTGATCTAATCTATTGTTTTCTCCATCATCCATCCCTCCATCATGGGTGACATAGCGTTCTTCTTACCTCCTCCAGCACGCTGACCGTGTTCCTGCAGCTCTGCAGTCGGGTGGTGAAGCTGGATGTAGTCGGGGAATTGTAATCCTCTGTTGTCTCCGAGAGAAACTCGGACACCGATATTTGATCCGGCATCCTTCAGCGGGAGAAAAGCCCACAGGAGGTTCGAGATAAACGCTCAGAAAGCCAAAACCATGTAAGATAAAAAACCAGGGAGGGTGACGGTGAGTGCGCGCCGATGAAAACCCGATTTTCCTCCCAAAACTGTGTAAAACTACGGAGGTGATAAAGACGTGTCTCTTCTCAAATGGCTTTACTGCTCCCCAGGGACCACAGGAGGAGGAATTAGCTGAATTTTTCCAACCTCTCTCCCCTTTGTTTTTGTCTAAAACCGACGCATTTATAAATAGTGTCACACTGCGTCTTATGGCTAAACCTCCGAGGAAAAACCAGCGTACAGAATAGCGGATGCCCTCATTATGCTCTACAGATGTTCAATAAGCCGCTCGCCGTCAAAACAGCCCACAATTACCGGTCTGTGTGCAACATTTAGCATAATCCACAGTCTGCGGAGGTCGTCCTGAGCTGCTGTGGGCTTTTTTCCTCTCTTCTTTTGCGTTAGTTTGGGGTTTTTTGAGGCTTAACGCCGCCGCTAACACTCTCTCCTGCTCGAGCTGGAGCTGGCCTCAGTCAATGTCAGCTCACACGAAGAAGAAAGGGAGCTTCCTGTCTGAGATTTCAAAATACAACCGGACTAAGGCAATCTTTTTTTTTTTTTATTCCGGCGTGCATATTTAAATCGGATAGTTTTGTCCAAAAAATGTCCACAAAATGGTGACAAATGCCTATTATTACTTAAGTTGACTCTATTATTATCCACAGCCCAGAGTGACTGGAGTAAGTTACCCTTGCAAGTTTTGTTTAGAGTATATTTGATTCGTCATTAATCCTATAATTATTTTCTGCAAGCAACAACAAGCAAGAAAAATGTTTGTCATAATGCACCAGAAAGATTAAACTAGTGCTGGTTTTGGCCACAAGCAGGAGTCGTACTTTAATTGTGAAGCATAAAGTACTTTTATTTTAAAAGTAAAATCTCCCTATTTCCTGAACTGCTTATTTTAACTTGACGCATTTCTCTCCCACCCACGGACGGGGACGAAGAACAGCTTTACGCATGCGTGATGCAGAATGCGAGACTGCAGAGAGCTGCTGTTTTAGGCCTGTAATACAAAACAAAATAAAATAAGCTGTAATGGCTCGTTTATTTATTAATGTTACTTTAAATGACAATTAGTAGCATATTCACATCCCTGCATGTCGTTTGCAGATTAGAAGTCCACCTACCGCGACCTAAAGATGCATTCAATACAAAATATCACAGCTTTTTTTTTTATTTCTTAACACTTAATCATTATGTATTTACATTGTATTTGTTTGCTTTAGCTGACACAAACTGTGATCACCATTATGTGAGAAAGACGGGAGATCATTAATATTTTTGTAACGCTGGTGAAGAGGACATTTGTCTTAATATTTATAGAATTATGTTTCCCCATTGTATATTTGGTCTGGAAGGTTAGGAAGAGCTGATATGAATCATCCTGTACACTCTTAAACTACTGGTCATTGCATTCATTTTCCAAAGATAACATAGAGGCACGGACTGATAAAGCAGAACAGTTGGTTAGTGAATTTGTACTAATGTCCCATCCTTTTCTCTAATAACAGGTGAACTGAATCTCTCAGGAGAAACTGGTAGAAACACAATATCTCATTTTGGATATGTTCCCAGAAAAAAAAATATTTTATAGTCCGTCATTCTCAGCAGATTGAATATAATTCAATTTTTGTATCTCTGAAATTACACATTAGATCCTTAGATCTCTTATTTGCCTCTTTGGGTTTGTACAAGGAACTTAACTGACCTCTTAATTCGATTCCAATTGCATTTTTTTCAAAACCTTTGATTAGAATCGATCAAGTCGATTCAATTAACCTTAATTTTCCTCTGGGGAAAAGAATTGCAGTCAGGTAAACAAAGTTCCATATGTAATAAAAATGTACATGTTTAATACAAACTCTAATTATGCAACGGGAAGAAGAAGAAATACAGAATGCATTACATTTATTTTTTCCCTTATCTCCATAAAAATAGCCTTGCACCTCTTGGAGGTTTTTGTACTACAACCATGCATATAACGCCCCCTTGCGATCTTATTATGATGTATTTTGTGTGAGAGGGTTTCCTTTTTCCCAGGGGTCTTTGCGGGGTTTCCAGGATGTTCCCCAGTGCTGAATAATTAAATTTATACTGTAATGAATTTTAGCGGCTATTATTTTGACTTCACTATCGACCAAAGCATGAGCATAAATCAAGTAAGATGGATGGGGTATCCATTTGATGTCACCAAGGATAATGAAACATACTGAAACACGATGATGAAAACGTTGGGGAATTTTAGTTCTACGTAAACACGTGAAACAAATTTGTTTTGCATGTGTGATCTAATTTGTGAAATAACATCTTGAAATAAGGAAAGCCAAATCTGTAAAGAAAGTATATCTACCGAAATATTTTCTTTAAATACGTTGACCATTAAGACAGAACAAGTATTTATCCAATTTTAATTTATTTCTAATTTGTAATAATTTCTACTGTACTGTTTTTTCAACTTGCTCTTTAGGTAAACCTGGGCCGTCTGCTTTATGTCGTATTTTTGAAAACACAAACCGGAACCTTTGTTTTTGTTTCTGTTGCGTCACGGACTTGTTTCAGCAGCCTTTTACCCACTACCCAGACTGATCAGGTTTTAGCTAGGTGGAGAGATTATTGCTCTTTGGTTTGAGCTTTGATTTAACAAGAGACAGTGTGAAATTACACTTAGACGCTGTTTTAACTGCTTCGTATTTCTCTTTAAACAGCCTTTTTGTCGTCAGACTTTTGGCGTGAAGAGAAACAACCGGAGATCAAAGTGAATGGCTGAAGGCTCCTCAGGTAAACTGCTCTGTAAACTTTAACGTTAGCTAGTTGGCTAGTGGTCACTTAAGTAGCCATAACAAGTGCTTACTCTTGAGATTGAATGTCATGATCTCTAACTCCGGATTTCCACCTTTAACTGTACATACTATATTTCTATACGGTATGTTAGCTGTGTTCAATTACCTGGTGTTAGCAAAGGAAAGTTTTAGCTAATATTTAGCGAGCTAACTTACCGTCTGTTTTTACATTTACGTCACGTTCGTTAGCCTAGCATGTAGCATGTGTGTGATCAGACTATTGGCTTTTGACGTGACAGTGAACTTTGACAGCTAAAAAAAGTGATCTTATCTGATCTCTACAGAAACAGGAGCTAATGAGCATGCTAGCCTAGCTGTGCTAATAGCTTCATCTAACCCGTTAAATTAATATATGGCTTGAAAATTAATTTCAGCTTTAAAGGCAGCAGTTGCTTCGTGTTTTTTTTTAAAAATATTTAACAATCAAACAATTAACAGTAAATATATGACTAAAGTTAGTTTTCAATAGTAAACTTAATGGGAAATAAATTATCATATGTAGAAACTACAGGAGCTGACTAATACTGGATTTTTGAGACTGATACCAACATCGATATTTGAAAATAAAAATGTAATCCCATCAGATCATCTAGTACAAGCAAATATATGACCTTTAACTTAATAATTGCTTGAGAGAGTTAACTGATTATTAAAATTTTTATGATAAAATTTGTGTTCGATTGATTTATTGTTTCAACTCTCTATGTTTTTAATTGCAGAGCCACCTGACCTCCATCCAGAGGGGACATCCCATAAAAATCGTAATCACCACAGATCCAGGAGGGGTCAGTCCAAACCCAGTGATGACAGAAACCTGAGTAGTAATGATTATGACCCATCTCAGCAAACTGGGCATTTTCATCAGGGGTTTAGACCCCCCTATGGCCGTAATAATTCAAATTATGAAATGCATGATCACCTTCCTGCGTTCCACCGAGAAGATGGTGCCAGAGGACGAGGCCGAGGGAGAAGAGGAGGGAATAGAGGCTTAAATGGGGGCTTTGGTGGCTCAGGCCCTTGGTGGCAAAGAGGGCCTGAGCCACCAAGAGGTGTTTACCAGTCTGGTCCACTTCCCATGGAAGGTCCCGATGGACCCAACTGGCGAAGGGAAAACATGAGCAGGAATTTTGGTCATACTAATGAAGACCAGGTCACTTGGCCTAAAAAAAACAAAAAGTTTAGCCAGGAGCAAAGAAGAACAGAAAGAGATGACAAGGGTGCTTGTTTGATGGAGAACAAGATGAAGGAAGAAGAACAAGATCACAGTAAAAGAGAAAACTACCCTTCTGAAACCAGGGAAAGGACTCAGAAAAGCAGGAGGGCAGAGTCAGACACCCACCATGACAACCATCAAAAAAAATACACTGATACAAATGGAAAGAGACGGCAAGGACCAATAAAACCACCCAAACCACCATCTCAGCAGGAAATGGGCTCAGAGAGAGGATCCAGTGGCCAAGATGACCCCAGTAATGGCAGATCAACTCAAAATTCTGCCAAGGACGAAGCCACATGTAAGACTGGGAGAGGCTCGGGACAGCACACACCCATCCAGGTCAGAGGGCAGAGAAGAGCACAACACCAGAACCACAGGCCTGTTCAGAGGAGTATGGACAAACTACCAGAGAGCAAAGAGACACAAACAGGTTTGACTCCCTACTCACGATATCCTACCAATAATGCAAACTGAATGCTTTAAATGCATCACACTTGGTATAACTCACCACTTGGCTAATTGTGATAATAATGCTGTTAATTTCCCCATTAAGTTGCCTAAACATGAGATCAGTATTTTTTCTATGATATTTGACAACATTAGAGATGCACTTCATTGGAGTAAAATCTCACATTTACAATGAATGCACTTTTGATGGCTGCACCATTACATCAGATGGAAAACTTTACATGGCTTGTGCGTTATGATGTACATTTTACCCTCTAATTCAGAAAAATATATATGGTGTGTTTGGAAACTTTGGGATAAAGTTCTGCGGCTCGTCATGGGTTTACTCGGATGGACCTGGGGTTTGTGGGTTTTTTGGTTAAACAAGAGAAGCGGAAAGCTGTTTCTTGGAATCTCTGCTGCTTCCTGAACCTTTGACCTTTTCCCTCCTCAGGGTGTCTGATTGAACAGCTGTCTGAGGAGAACTACGAGTGCATGGTGTGCTGTGATATCATTCGGCTCATGGCCCCCGTGTGGAGCTGCCAGAGTTGCTTCCACGTCTTCCATCTGAACTGCATCAAGAAATGGGCTCAATCCCCGGCCTCCCAGGCAGACCGTACGACACTTAGGGCGTTTTCACACTTGGCCAATTTATTGCGGGTTTGATTTCATGCTTAGCAGTCCTTACGAACCACAGAGCTATTCTACAACATGCATCTGTCATTACACATACATGATCTGCAGTCTAGGCAGCCTCTACACTGTCCACTAGTCCACTTTAGTGAATTTGATCATTTCTGTGGGGTTACAAACCACAGTGGGTTCTGTAACACAATTCTCCGTAATGCATGATGGTGCTGTGTAGATGGATAATATCTGGTGGAGGCTTTTGCCCTGTAAACAAAAAAATCTGTCTCCTGCATGGATGCTCCTGCAGCATCAGCAGTTTTTTTTTTTTTTTGTTGCAAAGTTTAAATAAAGATTTATATGCTAAAATAACTCTGTTCTTCAGATTCAGCTGAAGGTTGGCGTTGTCCCACCTGCCGGAACGTTGCACTGAAACACCCAACCTCTTACACCTGCTTCTGCGGTNTTTTTTTTTTTTTTTATTCATGCATTTGTTGGTTTCGATCAGTTAATAATCATGTAATCATATGCTGTTTTTTTTTCCACTGACCCTCTCCCCGTTGGACATTTGACTGACAGGTAAAGTGACCAACCCGGAGTGGCAGCGCAGCGAGATTCCTCATAGCTGTGGCGACATGTGTGGGAAGAAGAGGAGTGGAGTGGATTGTAACCACCCCTGTAACATGTGAGCTCTGCACATGTAAAACTTAGGAATTTTGAATAGTTTTGGCATGTATTGTTAAAGAAGTCTGCATTACACTCATTTTTATAGTCGATACATGGTTCTACAGGAATGTTTATTTTGGACAAAACTTTCTGTGTCTCCCTTCAGCTTATGTCACCCTGGACCGTGTCCGCAGTGTCCTGCATTTATAACGAAAGCCTGCATCTGTGGGAGGACAAGGTAGTTGACATTAAAGGACCATACCACCCATTTTGCATGTTTGAGCCTAATATATTCGATTTTCATACACGTAAGGTTACTGACAATAATTTTACAAAGCATATTACTGGAACAGTGAATTAAAAAAATGTCTTCCTACCTTCCAGGCCACCATTGGTTTCAGTTCATTCTGGCACGCTATTAAAATCAACTTGTTGATACTTGAAATGTTCTTGGGATAGGTAATCCATTATCGCGAACAACACGTCTATTCAGGTGTTTTTTCGAAGTTTCGGAATTTTAGCATTTAAGCACAATAAAAAGTGCGGAGTGAATGTATGTCTCCACCGGGGAATATAGTCCCAAAAGAAGACCTGTGTTTATTGAAAAATTTAAATGACTGTGACCTCATAAGGCTATATCAGTATTAACAGGAGAAAAATTGATTTTTAAGGGTGTATCACTTGACTTTTTGATTTTGAAAGATTAAGAGATTTTGCAAAATATCAGGAAAGCTGAAATATGGTTTTATCCTTTGAGAAATGATTGTCAGTAACCTTATGTGTATGAAAATTGAATATATTAGACTCAAACATGCAAAATGGGTGGTATGGTCCTTTAAATCAGATCTACATTTCTCTGCAACTTATCAATATTTATTTGAGCAGAGTTTTCAAACATACTAACACTGTTTGAATCAACTCTTTGTAGTCAGCCAATGCGCTGCGGCCAGGCCACGGTGCGTCAGTGTGACAAAGTGTGTGGTGCTATAATGAACTGTGCTGAACACACCTGCACCCAGGTGTGTCATGGTGGGAGGTGTCAGCCCTGCCAGCTGCAAGTCCAGCAGGGTGAGTCTACCAGAACGGCTCTGTGATCAGTTATCATTCGATTGAAATGCAGTTAATTATATTCTCCTTTCATTTGTGCAGTTTGCTACTGTGGCGTTACCTCTCGTAAAGTCCCGTGCGGGACAGATAAAGAAGGATTTGATGGTTCGGGACATTTCTCCTGTCAAAACATATGTGGGAAGTAAGTGTGACCATGAAGCATTAATAACAATAGAGTTCTTATTTCCCATCAGAGCCTAAGTTTTGTTACACTTTCGTCCATTCAGGATGCTGGAATGTGAAGCCCACCGTTGCCAGCAGCTTTGCCACCTCGGGCTGTGCCAGCCGTGCCCACGCTCCCCGAGTTTGGTGGAGACGTGTCCGTGTGGGCAGACGCCGCTTACCAAACTCCTTGAACTGGGCTACTCAGAGAGACGCCACTGCTCTGACCCCATCCCCTCCTGTGGAAAGACATGCAGTAAACCTCTGGCCTGTGGCTCCAGCAGTGAGATGACCAGCAGTTTGTACTGAACAGTAAAAGACTCAGAATTTGACACCAGAGCAAAATTGATTCTTTAAGTTGTTTTGTTTCAGATACCATTCATTTATGTGAGAATTTGTGCCATGAGGGCAGCTGTGGGCCCTGCTCCCTGACCTCCACTATCAGATGCAGATGTGGCTCCAAGACCAAGGTGGGGGGAAACACTTAAAGGACCATACCAGCCATTTTGCATGTTTGAGCCTAATATATTCAATTTTCATACACTAAACGTTACTGACAATCATTTCCCAAAGCATACTACTGGAACGGTGAATTACAAAATTTTTTCCTACCTTCCAGACTGCCATTGGTTTCATTTTATTCTGGTACGCTATTAAAATGACTTGTTGATACTTGAAACGTTCTTGGGATAGGTAACCAATCCATGTTGTCTGTTCTTCACTACAGCACTTAAATGTACCACTAGGAAGCATTTTCACTTTGTGCATTTTATTGTGCTTAAATGCTAAAATTATGTAACTTCGAAAAAAACCCTGAATATACATCTTGTTTGCGATGATGGATTACCTATCCCAAGAATGTTTCAAGTATTAACAAGTTAAATTTAATAGCATACCAGAGTAAACTGAAATCAATGGCAGTCTGAAAGGTAGGAAAAAAAATTTAATTCACCATCCCAGTAGTATGCTTTGGGTAATGATTGTCAGTAACGTTACGTGTATGAAAATTGAATATATTAGGCTCAAACATGCAAAGTGGCCGGTATGGTCCTTTAAGAGTGTTCTTGTACTATACAGTTACCACAGCTATTTTAGCAAAGGGCTACAACATACTTTCTTATTTTTTTCAGGAGGTTCCATGTGCGACAATCCATAAAGAAGGTGAGACTGAATTACATTCAGATGAAACAAAACAAACGTGAGATGGCCTGCTCCCTGACTTACTGTGTTATTTTTTTCTGACTCTTTCCATTCCAGATGACCTTGTCTTTACCTGTGAGAAGCGCTGCAACAAGAAGCGCTCATGTGGCCGACACAAGTGTGGTGAGCTGTGTTGTGTGGTAAGTATTTACTCTCTTACCTCGTTTCCACTAAGGCGATGCTGGTTCAGCTCTGCCCTTCTGAGTAGCGGCCTGCATTTACACCAGCTTCAGAGCTGAACAAACGATGAGATGAGGCCATATAATCTTAAAGGACCATACTGGCCATTTTGCATGATCGAGCCTAATATAGTAAATTTTCACACACATAAGGTTACTGACAATAATTTCCCAAAGCATACTACTGGAATGGTGAAATTAAAAAAAATTTCCTACCTTCCAGACCACCATAGGTTTCAGTTCATTCTGGTACACTATTAAAACCAATTTGTTGATACCTGAAATGTTCTTGGGATAGGTAATCCATCATCGCAAACAAAACATGTATTCAGGTTTTTTTCAAAGTTACATAATTTTAGCGCTGAAGCACAATAAAAAGCATGGAGTGAATGTATGTCTCCACCTGGGAATATAGTCCCAAAAGAAGACCTGCATTTATGNCATGGAGTGAATGTATGTCTCCACCTGGGAATATAGTCCCAAAAGAAGACCTGCATTTATCAAAAAATCTTAACAACCATGACTTCATAAGGCTGCGTAACTATTAGCAGGCAAAACATCGATTTTTAAGGTGGGTGTATTATTTGAGTATTTGATTTTGAAAGATTAAGAGATTTTGCAAAATATCAGGAAAGCTGAAATACAGTTTTATCCTTTGGAAAATGATTGTCAGCAACGTAACGTGTGAAAATTGAATATATTATGCTCAAACATGCAAAATGGATGGTATGGTCCTTTAAGGCTATAATAATACAACTTTAATTACTGGATTCAACTAAAAGGCTCACACTTATCCTCAAACATTACAGTGACTGAATTTAACCTGGTTTGCAGCTCTCCTCTTTAAAACAGAGTTTATTAGCTCATAGTTAAATCCAGCATTACTTTTACATCTTTCAGCGTCGCTTTTGATTATTAAATTTGTTAAATTAAACTGTATGCTGAAATGCTGCTAGTCGCTGCTGCTGCTTGTTTCACAGTGGCCCTGTTGGAGAGGTATAACAGTGTCGAAATTGATATTTAATATGAAATGTTATATTCAGACTCTCACACTTGAACCACATGGTGTTAAATTTTGGATACCGGGACGTTATTATCTAGAGCTGGTGTCACTGGTTAATGTTTGTGTCCGTCCAGACTGTGGAACACAAATGCTCCCTGATCTGCGGCTACAAGCTGAACTGTGGCCTCCACCGCTGCCAGGAGCCCTGTCACCGTGGAAACTGTGAACCCTGCTGGCAGTCCAGTGAGTCCCACAGCCGTTTCCTGTTTATTTTACATCATCTTCGTTGCATTTTCCCTCCCCTTGTGACTTTATCCTTGACACTAATATCCCAGCTCCCCGTGTCACTATGCCCTGCGTAGGTTTTGACGAGCTGACGTGTCACTGTGGGCTCAGTGTTTTGTACCCGCCCATCGCTTGTGGCACCAAACCACCAGAGTGCAAAAATCTGTGTACTAGAAGACACGAGTGTGAGCACCCAGGTAAGACAAAAAATGTCTCTGCTCAAAATGTAGGTAAACTGTTATGTGACAATGACGTCTTAACATTTGTCTTTTTATGTCTTCAGTGTTTCACAACTGCCACAGTGACGAGAAGTGTCCACCTTGCACGTACCTCATTCAGAAATGGTGCATGGGGGAGCACGAGGTAACTTTATAAGCTTCAGTGAACCGTCGTCATGTTCCGTTTGGATCCTGTGCTGACTGTGCCCTTTACCCACAGCTGCGAAGCAACATCCCATGTCATCTGCAAGACATTTCTTGCGGTCTGACGTGTAATAAAGTTCTGCTGTGCGACATGCACCGCTGCAGGCGAATCTGCCACCGGGGCGAGTGTTTGGCAGAAGGCGGCTGCCGTCAGCCCTGCATGCTGCGTCGCCCAGACTGCGGCCACCCGTGTTCTGCTCCGTGTCACACAGGCAGCATCTGCCCACGCACCACCTGCACTGCCAAGGTACAGCGAGCAACCACGGACCGAAACGCTCGGCATAAATTAACACGAACTCCACATTTTCAGAGCTGCAGGAGTAATTTGTCTTCTGGAGTTTTAATCCTTTCATCTGTCCACAGGTGGCGCTACATTGCGATTGTGGTCGTAGAAAGGAAACGGTAGCGTGCGCAGAGGCAGCCAGCACATATCAGAGGTCAGTTCAGTTGTTTGTGTGTATCCAGCTGTGTGAATTTAGATTTTGATGCGTGTAAAGCGTCTTTTATTTTCTGTACCACAGGTATGCAGCCATCGCTATGGCCAGCAAACTGTCCGACATGCAGCTCGGTGACTCGGTGGAAATCGGGCAGCTCATCACCAAGAAGGAGGCAAAACAGGCCAGGTGGAGGAACTCACTCAAGACCAGAAGTAGCCATTTTCTAAGTATTCATTTCTGACTTAAAGAACCATCCATCCATCCATCCATTTTCTAAACCCGTTTGTCCTGTTGAGGGTACGGGGGGGGCTGGATCCTATCCCAGCAGTCACAGGGCGAGAGGCTGGGTACACCCTGGACAGATCGCCAGTCTATCGCAGGGCTGATACTTGTGATTTAGCATGTTTAAGTCCAATAAATACGACCTGCATACATGTTACTTTACTGCTAACCGTTCCAAAACAAAACCATATTTTAGTTTTCCTGTTATTTTACCCCTAGTCTTTCAATATCAAATATCAGGTGATACAACCACCTTAACATTCAATGTTTTGCCCTACTAACCTATTAACCTACTAACCTAACCTATCCAAATGTAGAAGACACAGTTCTTCATAATTTCTCGGTAAAAACGTCTCTTCTCTGGCACTATATTCCTTGGTGGAGACAGCTCTGTGTTGAACCTGTTAAATTAAGTAACTTTGACAATAAAACAAGAGTGACGTCATGTTTGCTGTGATGAATTATCCTATTTCAAACACGTTTCAGGTCTCTTCAAGTTGATTTTAATTGAGTACTAGAATGAGCTGAAATCAATGGTAGTCTGGAAGGTAAAAAAAAAAAAAATTAAAACGTGCTGCTCCAGTAGTATTGTTTTTGGAAATGGTTGGCAGGAATGTACTAGCAAGTATTTATTGGGCTCAAACATGCAGAAATCCTCAGTATGCCTTTATAAATGTGATGCATATTTTTGACTAATTGATCTGGTTTATTTCTTATTCCCTCAGGCTGGAGTGTGACCAGGAGTGCGCTACGTTGGAGAGGAACAGGCGCTTGGCAGAAGCGTTGCAGATCGATACCTCTGCGGACCCCTTTAACGTGCGCTCCTTCTCCGTTTACAGCGACAGCCTCAAAGAGGATGCCAGGTCTGTCTTCACCACCACTTCCTGTGATCTTTGTGAACTCACTATCATTACTGCTCATCGATTATTCAAGTGTGCAGTTTGACCTCATGACCAACCGATACAGACGAACACCCCTTCACTTCCCCGTCCTTCTTCTCCTTCAGAAAAGACCTGAAATTTGTCACAGAGGTGGAGGAGGAGATCAGGAATCTTGTTGAACTTGCTAACAAGGTGAGATGACAGAATGACTGACTCCATTGTGGCGCTTTGGGAAGTTACTGGTCCATGTGTGGTGGCAGTGTTCAGAGCCCACGCTAACGGGTATAGTAAACCTGGAAATTAATTTTAACGAACTGAAATCTCGATTCTGCAGGGAAAACAGTCAAAGCGGAGCCACTGCTTCCCACCCATGAACAGAGAACACAGGAAGATCATTCATGATCTGGCTGAGGTGTACGCCGTGGAGAGCGTGAGCTATGACAGTGAGCCCAAACGCAACGTGGTCATCACAGCACACAAGTGAGACTTTTTTTAATCCGCACAGGCCCAACGGCTTAAAGGACCATACCACCCATTTTGCACGTTTGAGCCTAATATATTCAATTTTCATACACGTAATGTTACTGACAATCATTTCCCAAAGCGTAGTACTCGAACAATGAGTTAAAAAAAATTTTCCTACCTTCCAGACCATTGGTTTCAGTTCATTCTGGTACGCTATTAAAATCAACTTGTTGATACTCAAAATGTTCTTGGGATAGATAATCCATCATCATGAACAACACATGTATTCAGGTTTTTTCAAAGTTTCGTAATTTTAGCATTTAAGCACAATAAAAAGCGCGGAGTGAATATATGTCTCCACCGGGGAATATAAAGGAAGACCTGCGTTTATCGAAACATTTAAACGACCGTGACTTCACAAGGCTGCATAGTATTATAGGCAAAATATCGATTTTTAAGGTGGGTTTATCACTTGAATATTTGATTTTGAAAGATTAAGAGATTTTCCAGAATATCAGGAAAGCTGAAATACGGTTTTATCCTTTGGGAAATGATTATCAGTAACCTTACGTGTATGAAGATTGAATATATTAGGCTCAAATATGCAAAATGGGTGGTATGGTCCTTTAATCTCAAATTACATTATTGACCATGATCCTGTCCGTGTCCAGGGGGAAATCAGTCAGTCCAAACTTATCTCTCACGTCTGTGATAGAGCGAGAGACGGGCACGAGGCCCCCTCCCCCCATCGCTCACATCAAACAGCACAGCAGCAAGTAAGTCTTCTTCTGTAGTTAGAGGGATGTTCTATAACTGGAGGGTCACAGGTTTGATTCCTACAATAGACATGTCCCAGAAGTGTCCTTAAACATCAAACTGAGCCCCTACCTGCACTAATTTTAGATTCTTTCAGGATAAGTATGAATTAATGAATTGTTCACATGCAGCTCTTGTCATTATATTTTTTATTTTAGATTTCTGATTTCACTGCCTGGATCATGGATCATTTTGTTGTTGTCTCTCCTCTCAGGCCTGTGAGCGGAACGTCCTGGTCCAAGATGGTAAAAGAAGAGCCTGTGATAGATTATTTTGATGTCCAGGACTAAGAAACCTCAGGATCTGCCGATTCGGTTGATTTTCCCTGTTTTTCTTGTACTTGTGGGGAATCTATTTTTGAAGACAAACATCAAGAACTATTCATTTGACTGAATAATCAAAATCATATGCGAAAACGTTCTTACAGTGTTAATGTCGAAAGTGGATCAATCCTTGCATTTAATTGGCTTCTTTTCAGAAACTCTGGCTGTTTTCTTTGCCTCTCTTGTAAGCAAATTGAATAAAAGATGAATTATTCCTTCTTGGGAATAATTGTCCTTCTCTACAGTGTAAGATTCTCAAATAATATCAAGAACCTTTTGTTTTTATGCTGTTTCTGAGCCAAGGCTTCACAAGTAAATGTGCTGATGGAGTGGGTGTGTAGGAGTGGGTTGTGTATTTGAAGATGCTTTGTGCAAAGCCGGCTTTGTTTGAACAGGACTGTAAATAAGATACCGTGCAGCACTTTCTAAAAACTCCACAATCAAAACGAAGGGAGGACAGAGCTGGATATTAGGGATTTGAACTCAGTGATTCACCTGATGGATTCTGTCACTGCTCACCCTGCAGCCCTTGAGGTCAGCATAGAATCGGGTTGAAGATGCTGATTCAGACTTGAGTCACAGATATGCTGATACTGTATGAGACAGTCATCAGAACTGCCCTGCACTGAGCTGTACTTATGTATTTTAATGCACGAAGTAGGCTTTGTTCTCCCATAAGTAGATTCTTTGCAACATTTAACAAGACGCTGCATATTAAAGCCCCAGAGCTGAAAAATAGCCATGTGAGCTGAAGCTGCTGATACACCTACCAGAAATCTGTTAAAAAAATTTAATAAAATCCCTCATACAGCCTAAGTCAATTTATTGTGATTGTAATGTGGCTTATTTTGTTTTTCATTTCATTTTATTCGATTCATGACCATGTATGAATGGTATGGAGTAAAAACAATGCATATAACAATACATATGAAGGCGGACAGTATGGTAAAAAAAACCCAAAAACCTAAATCACCTAAAATTTATACATTTTTCAAAAAGGCACCAAGTTTACAGATTATTTTTGGACTCTGCAATAACAAAACCAACGTAAGCATAGATGGACACTTAACATAATGCTTCAGCAAATACTTTTCTCTAGAATGCATTATTTCCATATTTGTATGTTCAAACAGTATGTGATATTCAACATCTTCAACCACAACATGGTTATCGTTGCATAACTTACACATTCTATTTTTCCTTTCTAACCTCATATATCTTCCAGTAGCCTTTGGAATTCTAGAATTGGCAAGTCTAAAGTCACAAATGGCTTGTCTCTGCCCACTATTTTGTTGCAATAAATACTTTTCAAACTTAAACTTCTTCTTAAATTCAACATAAAGGTCGCAAGATGACATCTAGCTCACTAGACCACTTCTGTAGAAACAGATCTAGTCTCTCTTCAATAGTTTTTTTTTAAGCCAGTTTATTTTGTCACACTTCTGTGAAAACCAGAGATAAGAAAATCCACATTCATCTCAAATTTGCTTAACATAAGTCATCCTGTCCATTTCTGTGCAAATCAAATAAACAGATATAAATCCTATGACTAAGCTTATCTTCCTTATTCAAAAGATCTGCCCAATAGCCAGTCATTCTCTTTTTAATTGCAATACTAAATGGGTATTTCCCTAGCATATACCATATTAAATGTTGTAAGTATCTGAAGATTGATCTTCTGTATTGATGAAAACCACTTTTCATATTTTTATGAGTTGCTCATCACAAATCATCACTGTCCAGATTTGGACCTTTCCACCAATATTCAAATCTGTACACCAATTATTTGTAAAAAAAAAAAAAAAAAAANAAAAAAAAAAAAAAAAAAAGTGAAAAGTCAGCTTTTCTATGTTACATTTTTGCCACATAAAAATATTTGTTTAGATAAACATTAAATATTGTTTAAGATGACAAATCTGACTGAATTAGATAGTAAACTTTCATTTACACAGTGAAGAACCAGATTTCTAGTTTTGAATTTGTGTTGGAAAGTGAATGATTCCATCCATAACAGCAGATTTGGTAAACAATGTAAATAAAAATGGGGGGAAATGACCTTAGAGTCCAGATGGTTAAAAGGGACGTGCTCATTAATCAACATTAAACTGTAAATGAGCCAAAATTAGCTTAGGATGCAAATTGTCATCTGTTGTCCCTAGCCAGATTTTTAAAAAAAATGCTCCATAAAAATTTAATAAAATTATATTTATTGAAGAAAACACAATGTGCATAAAGAGAAAATCAACAGTAGAATAAACTAAATAGAAAAAAAATAAAAAATACAACCAAACATTTTATGCCATGAAAGGAAACTCAAATTACATTGTTTGCCACCTCTAAATAATTTTAATACTCATTGAATGTGTCTCAGTGGTGAGTTAAAATGACCTTTTCCTGCTTTAATTTTTTAAAACTATTTTTATAATATTCCTGTAGCGACTTTTCCACTGAAAAGCTGTAGCTATTTTGTTAGGGAGCTCCTGTGCGTTATATCCAAAACACCACAAACCTAACTGAACCCAAAAAAAAAAAAAAAAAAAAAATCTCTTTGTCCCTGAACACTTCATTTATTCCCAACCTTCCCCAGCCCTGGAATCCACATGTCATCCTGCTTTTTGTGAAATCCCACAGCCCGCAAACGGCTCATGAGGACAATTTGATGACACTCCCTGCCACTGGTAATTTTTCATTATATCGACTCTCCAGCAGAGACCGCGCCTGCGCTCCTTCTACCTTCCGAACAAGGCTTCACCAATCCTGGCTCTGGCTCCATCCCCGGCTCGGCGTCCCACAGGCCAGCGCTAATAAGCCGCCTCGCTGTCCAGTAATGGGGAAGTGAGGAGGGAGACGCTGCTGTCTGAAGCCGTGAGGAAGTTGAGCAGCGCCGAACCGGACACCTCCACAAACACACATCCTCCAGTTGCTGTTGTTGAGTAGCCTAAAAGCGAATAGTGATGGAGAGAAAGGTAGGGACGCTTCTGCTACCTCGTTTGTTTTATTTCACATCCGCATCCACCATTAAAACAATTCTTTATATATTTTCTTTATCCCGGAGGCGCGTTGCCAGCCGGATTAGTGCGCACCGGAGTTTTCCCCTCGTCTGGCTGATTTATTGTGTAACTAAAAAAAGATGCCAGGATTAATTAGTGCTTCGTGCTGCGTTCAGGTTTATTCTTCGTGCAGCCCGCATGGTGCACAATGTATGTAGAAATATTGGCGTGGGATGTGCTTGGGAGTAATTCAGGCTACAGTAGCTTTCAGCCTGTCTGCATCATCATGAGCACACTGTATAGTTGCAGCAGCTCACCCCTCCACCTCCACCTCCCACCCCTCCCCGTTTTCCAGCTGACGCAGACACCAGCGGCCTGTTAACCTTGACTGGTGTGGGAAGCAGACACTTGAGGAGTAATAGAGGGGATGCACGGTGGAGCCCTGTCGAGAGTGCGGGCCATCCTCTGCCTCTTTACGCATGCTTTTCCTTCATCTCTCCCCCCTCCCTCCCCTCCCTCGTTCCTTTCATCCAGGGTGCGCACACAGTGGTGCCTCATGGAGTGCTCACAGTACCCCAAGTCTGCAAGTGTGTTTTGGATCATGCAGGAAAAGTTTCAGTTCCCGTGTGTTAATCTTCTGGCAGGCAGCAGAGGAATCTGGGGTTTATGGTTATTCCCAATTTTTCTGCTGCTGATCCAAAGGAAAATCCAATTTTTATATCCCAACTGGTACCAGTAGATGCATCTGACTTCTTCTAAATCTTCTGTTTATGGAGGATTCTGTCATCATATTCAGTGTTGCTGGCTATAAATTGCACTCTTCCTCCTACGTGGAGGCAAAACAAGACTGTAAAACTTGAAATTTGAAAAGTTGCAGGTTTTTGACAAAGCTTGCTCTCGCCTAATAAATCTTAATGCGTTGTTAGTGAATTTGTTGCAGAATTTTACAGCCTTCTCGGATCTCACCCAGTCTTTTTCCTGCTCTGGTTTCATGGAGGAGTTGGTGACTCAGCTGCATCCTGACTTGCAAAGAACTCATCATAAGCATTACAGTTTGTGTCGGGGGTTCATCGCTGTAGATTCATATGAAAAAACACTGGCACAGACGTGGGTGCAGTTACTTAAACACTGCTGCCTGCATGCATTTTGGTTTTCCGTAGATCTAGTCTCTGTAATTCATGCCGATATGCCCAGAAGTAATTCCATTCATTTTTCCTTTGTTTCTTTTTCCAGAAAAGAAATGCATTGAATTTCCACTCATAATGGAGCTGGAATGTCCCCACATCTTCTGCTTTTTCTCTTGGCTCGGTTTTACTTTGCATTAGAGCCCATTGAAAGTTATTGTGCTCTCACTGGTTTGGTATTTCTTTTGAATTATCATTTCAGCTGATTGTAATAGTAAAAAGTAGAACTTCATCAGCAATGCAGGCTCACTCTGTCATTGAAAAATAGAATTAAAATAGCTTTAATTATAACTGCAGTCTTCCCCGACCCAGCTGCTGGCACAGTTATTTCCTTCGGTTTAAAGAAAGGAGAACAGCCCTATTAATATGCAAGGCACTGTTACAGCTCCTGGTCTGAGCAGAGGATCAGAGGACCAACTCCTTTTACAGTGTGCTGCATGCTTGACCTGGCTTTTTAAGGAAAACCACAGGATCCCCTCACACACACACACACACTCTCTCTCTTCAGCAATGTCTAAAATTTACTTTGGAAAGACTCATCAAGGTCAATCAGTGTTTTACAAAGTCTAAGATTTCAGCTCGAGAGTTTCTCCTAACTTTGTCAGTCTCCATTTTTCATTGTTTTGTGACATTGATTAGGCGAACCAAGAGCTGGACACGTTCAGCACCATTTCCTAAAGAGCAGGTCACCCAATTAAATGTTCCCTGGCTTTGTTTTTTGAATTATTTGCAGGGATAAATGGACAATAGAGTACTTCCCTTTCTGGCTGGTAAGGAATGTGCTGGCTCAGAGATAGATCAGATCAGCATTTGTTATCCAGGAAACAAACATGGGTAACTAAAACTAAAAACTGATTATGAGTATTAATTTTTGCTAAAAGTTTTGAAAGTTTTGTAGATTTTTTTTATTTTATAGGTCACTGTACAGCATTCAGAAAATTATAATGTGCACAGTATTGCATGTACTAGAAGCAGTTTTGCAATAGACATACATTATGTTTAAATTTTTGACTCTGGAGTTGTAAAGAATATTCTCAGACATTTCCTCAAAACCATCAGTATATGTCATTTTCACATGGAGATTATAGTTTTAAATTCAGCTCTTTGTAACCTAATTACATGGCGCCCGTCTTGCCTACAGTCAGAATATAAGCGTTTTTTTTTTTTAAATCAGTGTCATCTCACCTCAAGCACTAGCTGCTTCTTAATTTCATATTCTTTCCATTCATAATGTGGAGTTGTCTAATGAGCTTGTGTTCTTGACTCAGAGACAAACTGTCTCGGTGCTAATAGCTGCACAGTTCACTGAGAGGCTGGTTGACCCATTTAGATGTTAACACTCAATACTGCACCATGCTCTGTAGAGCAAAGCATCAATGAACGGCTCACAGAACCAGCCGCAGTATAGGAGCATGCAGGAGTGGTGCATTTTGTGTTTGGTAGCTGATAGTTTAATGAATGTTCAGTTGCTAAAGTTTTTCAATTATTCATAATAAGTCTGCATCGTTTTAACAGGGATTTTAACTGCAGCATCTAATCTGGATCTGGCTTCATCTGCAAATATCACTTTCTCCCTGGCTTGCCCCAAATGCAATTTGATAATGAATTCATGATGCATTTTTGGAATCGGTTGATTTTTCAGGCTATGTATGTCTCTCCGTGTCTGATTTTCATCTCTGGGATTTAGAATCCGTTTGATCTGGGATGGCACGTACTAAACTCGCCCTCGTTCTGTCTGCTCTCTCTCTCTCTCTCTCTCTCTCTCTCATCTTGCATGGGTACATTGGTGCTGAAAGATCAGGGCTAATAGCGTGGATGCAGAGCAGGAAAGAAGAGGGAGGGGGCAATGGGAGACTTTGTGCAACCAGAGAGCGTTTATAATCGAGGAATTATTCACTACATGCTAGTTGAGCGTGTTTTTGTTAAACCTAGGGAGGTCACTGAACTCACTGATGACAAACTGAGCCCATGTCTTGGACAGGGATCACTTTTTAGTTTTAGCGTATTCACCCTGGAAGCTGCTGCTCTAGTTCTGAAGTCACTGCAGTTGCTGTTATTCTCAGAGGATTGACTGTTTAGCTTTGGAAGGAAGGCAGATTATCCCATTGCCATGACTACAGCAAACAGGAAATGCCCCGTAAGCAGGTAATGCTTTAGGGTTGTTTCGATGTGTTGCTCATCTCTTGCCCAAGGCTGCGAGGAAACTCTGCTCATTACGATGACTGTTGCTTGGTCTTTCCATTTGCTCCCACAATGCCTCCTTTTCAGGCAAACGGAGCGGCTCGGGCCTTGCCAAGGAGCTCAACTAGAAACACCGCCTGGATAAAGATGCTTTGTCCCAAACAACCCCTGAAATCCACCGCTGACCTTAAACGTCTTATCTGCAGCTCCTTAGGTTAGATTCTTAACATACCTTTGGAATAAAAATATCCGTAGGAGTGCTGTTGCTTTTTACAGCCTCACCCATTTATTTTTTGCAGCGTGGTACACCATACCGCTTTGATCACATAATATTACCAGCTGCCTTGTTATTTTCAGCCATCGTGAAGGACTTATTCTCTGCAGGTTCTTCTTCAGCACACATGCGTAGCTTCTTGAAATCTCTCTTGAGATGTATTTCTGCCTCGGTGAAGGTGCAGCTCTGTGTGCTTTTGTACAGTTCCGTTGATTGTGTGTGGCCATTCAGTAGCTTTCCTACAGCTCTGGCCTTTAAGCAGCTTGAGCTGGGTTTTGTCTGCTGCTTAAAATGAAGAAAGAGAGGGGCCCAGCATGGGAGGGAATACAACTTATTCCATGCCTTTCTTACAGTCCATATTCCCTCTAGTGCACCCCATGTCTGTGACAATAATGTTGACGAGGGCAGGTCCGTAGTTTCTGGTATGTAAACCTTGCTACCAGGAACAGTACATTTAACACACAACAACACTGGTAAAATTCTTTGCATTTCCTCTATTTCTAAATCCGTTTTACATTCTTTCCTTCCTCTCCCAGTGCGACCTGTAAAAGAGACCAAAACCATCACAGTATGGATTTCTGTTCGGTTCTTCCAGCTCAGCCAGTGGTCGTTGCTGAGCATCATCAGCATCAATCAAACTCTCCACTGTGCTCTTCCTGCTGGAGCTGTGGAGCCTGTGTGTAATAATGTGGCATATTCAGGCTGCAGTGACACCATTTGTTTAGTTTACAGTCAATTTACGCTGTTTATTACTGAGTTTGGGGTGTGTGATTGATGCCACATATCCTTTCATGTAACAGCGAGTATATACAGCAAGAACAAATGATGCTCCCAGTCTGCAGGAGAGAATGTAGACCAGACACACTTTGCATATTATATGTGCTCTGTGTCTCCCTCTGGTGGCCAAACAAGAAATTGAATCATTTTGAAAACCTTTAACATCCTCAGAAATTGAAATCAGTGAGCAATAATTAAAGGTTAGGACAATAAAAATGTTCTTGCTGTTTATGTTTTAAAATCAGTTTATGCCTTGGTTCTTCTTCATCATCATCCATGATATCGCTGATGTGTACCACAGTCAAGCCCTGAATGTGGAGTTTTCCCTCCATTCAAACAGACAGCACCTCCCTCCATGGTCATTTGCTCCCTCTGTTGGTCATTAATAATACTACTGCTGCTCTCTTACCCCCTGTTAGCCCCCCCTCTACCCCCTGTCTGCTGCACACTGGGACATTACCATTTGATGAGACTGACTGGCTTTGGTGAGGGAGACAATGGGGGTCCAGCAAGGGGTACTCCTGCACATAAGGCTCTCTTTTGCATCGCCCGAGCTGCTGGATCCCTTTGTTATCTTTGAACGCCCACATGCCGTTGCTGGAGAAACGGGGATTGGCACAACATTAGTCTCTTTGGATCTGCATGGATAAGCCTTGCGAGTTGATCTTTTGACCTTGCAGGAAATCGAGACACACTCATTATTTCATCTAATATTTATCAAGGTGTGTCATGTGTTATGTAATTAGCACCTCTTCTCTGGTGCTAATCAAATGCACTGCATCAAGGGTGTTTAGTATTATTTAGCTAAAGGGAGGACAGATGTGGATCGTGGGAGCAGTAAGAGATTCTCTGATGGAGGTTTGTGTTATTCATGTTCCACAAAGCTTTCTAGATGATAAATGACAGTAGTACACATATCAACAGTAGGTGTCAGCATCAAGCAAACAAATGCCCTGAGCTGCCAGTATAACACACAAGAGGGTCAACGCTTGGCTATCAATAGGTGAATCATCAATCCCAATAATTCAGAGTGAAGGAATTTTGAAGGACATACAGATGATTGGTTTGCTGTTGTGTATCCTTTGGGTATTCATTTTCACTTTTCTATTGGTGATAGAAAAGTCAGGTGAATGATAGGGAATAACCTTTAAGTCATATGATAGGGAATATTCATAAAGAAGAAGTGGGATTGTGTTCTTGGGTCCTTTGGGAGATGATGCACTCTCCAGAAGGTCATGGCTTCTGACCTAGAGGTCACGAGCCCATTAACCAGCTGTCCACACAATGACAATAACTCGAGTTTAGCTCTAGTCCAGCTTCCCAAAGCCATCAAGTTAATGCTTAGAGCAGGAGAAATAGCCCCACCCCCAATATTCATTTGGACGTTGATATCTCTCATTCTTTTGTCTTGCTTCTCATTTAACCTTCCTATTAACAGCTTGGAGTGTAATTTCCTTCTTAGCCACCTTGTTTAACACTCTTTTGGCATTTTCACACCAGCAGAACAGAGAGGAGGAAAGGTAACAGTGACAATTTGCCATCATGTGTCATAAGGCAAACCCCTTTTGAATCTGCCCCACTTCACCCCCTTTGTCATTCAAATAACCTCATGAATATTTCACTCTCTTGATCTGAGGGCTGTAAGGAGGAAGGGAGAGGGGCAAGAGGGAAGAGAAGGGAGGGAACAAGAGCGACGAAAAAGGACATGAAAGAGTCATAATCTTTGGTGTGGCCTGATTTAGTCGGAATAATAACCTGTGTGGCTATGGTGACACTCAGGCTTGTGTGTAATTGGACTGTAAGATAGCATGTCACATCACAACCCAGAAATCACAACACACACTCAGTGTGTGTATTTTTCTGTGCCTTCATAGTTTTTTCTTCAATACTCACATCGCATCTTTGTGTCCTTGAAAGGCTGATCTGTTTTTATACCCCTTTTTGGCTTCAGTTTTCTGCGTTTTGAGAGGAAAAACATAAAGAAAGCAGCAACTAAGAAATCACAAACAGAACCTCATTACACGTGCCGAGTGACACAGTCACCTTGCTGTGTAGACCAGCGTGTTTGTTTGCCGTTACACTGTAGCCGCGCAGAATTTGCAGCCTGAATGTGGCCTGCGGGCCAGCTAGTGGGTGAAAGGTAAAGCTAATGAGGCGAGTGGAAGAAATACCCAAAAAGCTCTGAACGCACCCTGACAAAAGGCCGGCACAGGCATCTCAGAAACACAGGAAATGGAGGTGCTCTTGCTGTGGCCTTCTCCCTTTGTGAAGTGGCTTCATCGCTCATTAGCTTCTTAAACGAAAGACATATGTAATTTCTTTGACTTTATTTGTCACTTAATTGAGAAAGTGGCGTCATCACCTACATCATATCACCATCATGCATAGTGGTTTGGAAATGTGTACACATGTAAGGGCATTAATGATAAGCCGCATGGCCCCTTTAAGAGCCCAGTGTCCTTTTTTTGAGAATGAGCCCAGGCTGTGTGTGTGTGTGTGTGTGTGTGTGTGTGTGTGTGTGTGTGTGCTGACCGTGGCCTCTGGGTTGGTCACTAGGAGGAATCTGCAGCAGGGGGAATAGCTAACTGATTCTAACTTCCCCAGCCCCCGTTAAACCAAACAGCAGCCAAGCCGCATGCGTGCCCTTATCTACCAAAGGAATGCAACAGCTGTGCGGCGGAGAGGCAGGGTGGGCTGGCTGAAACCCCCCTGTCAGACCCCTAA
>VXCM01000258.1:100160-115000 GCA_014773175.1 Lucifuga dentata
AGAGAGAGAGAGAGAGAGAGAGAGAGAGGAAGAGAGAGAGAGAGAAGGAGAGTCAGGGACAGGCAGTACTGAAAAGGAGAGCACAAAGAAAAGGAAAGTGGAGCAGGGGAGGGGAACAGGAGGTTGGGTGAAGGGAGAGAGAGGCTGGGAGAGGGAAAGACAANGGAGCAGGGGAGGGGAACAGGAGGTTGGGTGAAGGGAGAGAGAGGCTGGGAGAGGGAAAGACAAAAGAAGGAGAGGGAGACATAGCAGGGTGAACGGAGGGGACTGAGCAAACGGCTATGGAGGAGACGGCGGGGGGAGCCAGGAAAGCCACCAAGAGCAAACTGTTTGAGTTCCTGGTCCATGGAGTGGTGAGTGGCGCTGTCTGTCATTCTCGTGAAGGGAGCTGGGCTCTGGCATGCATCCTCGTGTGTGTGTGTGTGTGTGTATGTGTGTCTGTGTGTGTGTTGTATGCAACTGCTCAAGTGTGTGTGCACGAGTCGGAGCGGCAGCAGTCTGTGTGTGTGAGATAGCTGGGTAAGCTGGCCATGTGAAGGTTATTTCCAGCCCCTTGGATCCCAGCCTGTGAAGAGAGAGAGAGAGAGAGAGAGAGAGGGAGAGAGAGAGAGAGATGGCTTGAAGAACAAGAACTGGAACATCATGGATGGATGGAGCTGAGGAGAAGGATGGAGAAGAGAGGATTTCTCATGGAGAAATGAATAATTGGAGGATTTGAAGCTAAGCAGCAGCAGCAGCCCCCCCTTTGGCTAACGGAGGAGCGGACTGAGCATGCTTCTCTGGGAGTCACAGCCATAGAACGAAAAGACTAGTCCACTCAAAACAACACCCTCCGAGCCTCCTACGTTGGTCAGTGGAAGGATTTGAACCTGTGAGGTCACCAGACGACCAGCGTAGTATCGTAGCAGGAATCACGTAGAACAATCAGTCCATTCATGTGAAGCTATGAAGTGTCAAGTTTTGCTTATGTTTAGAGGTTAGACAACTATTACCCTACAGAGCGTTAATAACCGGCCGGGGAGTACAATAATGGTTTGTGCTGGTAAAGGGCTGAATGAAATATAGTCTTGTGGTTGTAAAAGTCTCGGTGGCTGCTGCTTTTCCTGTTGAAAGTTTTGACAGCTGTGAGTGTGAACTTTGACTCAGCTGAGCCACAAATAAAAGGATCGTTTATAGCAACACTGTATTCGTCGGTCATCGGCATCCTTCTCGTTCTGGAGATGCCTCATAGAAACGATCAGTGGATTAATCGATTAGAAAGAGAATTAGCCGATGATACTTTGATAATTGATGAATTAATTAAGGGTTTTAAAGGACCCTGTTGGTGGTTTTGCGTGTTTGAGTCCAATAAATACACTTTGCATTTCTGCCAATGTTTTCCAAACCTTTGAGATAGGTAACCCATTACAGGAAACCACACATCAGTTAAATTTTTTTGTCAAAGTTAGTTAATTTAACTAATCCAACATGAAGAAAATGTATGTCTCCACCAGGAATATAGTCCCAGAAGAAAAGATTGCTTTTACAAAGAAATTAAAAAGGACCGTGCCTTTTTACAATAAACCATTTCTGTTAGCAGGCTAAACATTGAATTTTAAGGTGGGTGTATCATTTGAACATTTGATTTTGAAAAATTTGGGGATTTAGCAAAATAACGGCAAATAAATACAGTTTTATGTTTTGTGAAATGGTTGGCAGTAATGTAATGTGTATGGAAGTATTTACTTAAACATGCAAAACCACCGATATGATCCACAATCCAGGTTTCCTTTACTCTTGATCAGACAATATTATCAGCTCCAAGACACCATTTTGGGCTTTGGGAACTCGATACGAGCATTTTGTAGCTGAAATGATTACTTTATTAGATGAAAATCATTAGTCATGGCCCTGGTATCCACACACTGAAATTCACCCTTGTGCTGATCCAGAGACTTGGCATCTTTTCCTAACCTTCGAATGCACAAAGAGGGTCAAAAAGACTACCTGGTGTTTGGCAACATTGCTTGAATAAAAAGATCTTTTCATCATTCATTACAGCTCTTCATCCCTGAACTTGCTCGCAAGCGGCGGTGCCACTTTTAATTTAGTTTTTCGGGCTTACTCCATTTTAATCACTGCTGATATCCAGCTTGCTGACATCAGGTAGATTTATACACTAAGACACGATGAGGTATTGTCTTTTTGACAGGAGCGGTCATTACAGCAGGTGTGATGGCAAAGTCCTGTGTGCAGAAACAGACTTTGGGAAACAATGGACCAGGTGATTGATGAGCCAGATGAGTTTGTCCTCTCAACAGACCAATTAACCTTGATGAGGCTCTGGCTGCTCCAAGCCAAATATTTCCCTCTGCTTATCCTCTCTCCCCCCTCTCCCCTGGATCCAAGATGGAAAAGTCTTGTTATAATAGTCGCAGCAGGTTCCACTGTAGAATAAAGAAATATTTATACTATGACAAATGTGGAAGATTCAGAGCAGTTTATGAGCTTGTGATGAGGGATGACATTTCTGAATGGATAAAGTTACATTTATCAAGTGAGATAGTGGCTATGCACACACACATGCATGCACAGAGGCATGTATACAGTGTATGCGGTTACCGAAGGTCGTAGTGTTCCAGCCTCCAGGCGGTTGTGTGTGTTGTGGGGGAGATTGTTTAGCTGAGGTCTGCTTCTGGGGCCGATGGGTGGGCTAAAAGCCTGGCTCAAGTCTCTTCCACTCTCATTATCTGGCTCACCTCCCCCCTGCTGGTTTACTTCTCTGGCTCATGTGGATGTGGAGGTCAGGGAGGGTCGTGGTNCCTCCCCCCTGCTGGTTTACTTCTCTGGCTCATGTGGATGTGGAGGTCAGGGAGGGTCGTGGTGATGAGAACAACCTTCCAGCGCTCTGCGTGGGAAACCCCGATAAGCCAAAAAAATACTACAACACGCTCTTGTCATCTGTAAACTGGGAATGTAAGTGTGGGAGAAAGAGATAGAGACTTAGCGGGTGAAAAAAAAAAAAAGAGGAAAAAGACCTTTTGACCTTAAACTGCACCTTTCCTCAAGCATTTGCAAGGATCAGCTCGTCATAATGAAAGTTGCTATAAAACTTGCTCAAAACCTTACAAGCCTTAAACAAAACATCCTGGTCACTATGGATAATCCACACACTTGCTGTTGTCATTTTTTTGCTTCCAGTAGACAATAGCTCCCTCTGAAATCTGTCAAAACTGCATTAGGTGTTAATTATTGTGAGTAACCCAGACATCTTTCTTGCAAAAAAGATGTAGTCATAGAATTTTTGACACTTTGAGCACCACAAAGAAAATCCCATTCTTCTCCATTGCTTTGGCTTGGCAGCAGAAGAAGAAATGGGCAGTAATGTAACTTCTATGTGGGCTCAAACTTGCAAAACCACCAGTATGGTCCTTTAACTACTTACGTGATAGGCATCTTTGCAATCAAAAGGAATGTGCTGAAAATTTCATAATGATTATCTTGGCCAAAAGGATCTTGATTACACGATGAAATGTAAAAACTGATTTGTTTTGGTTCCATAAAAATCACTTCATGTGTTTTATTTAGGTGAAGATAAATATGTATTTACTGGCTCCACCTTTGATGTTTTTGTTGCTTAATTACAGCCTCAATGGCAATGAGCAATTAGGGTTTAGGACTAGTGCAATGAGAGCTGTGTGCTGTGGGATGTATTACAATTAAAATATTAAAATTGTTGGGCGGTACCTTTATGAAATGAACTACAACTCTCTGTGACATATTGTTGTTATACCTGATGTTTTGGTTTGTAATGTGACATTAAAGTCTAATCTAATCATAATAAAACCCAAAATTTCTACAGCTGTATCCTTTACCTAGGTCTACACTTCTATTACTTATCATCTCATCCCCAGCAACACATATAGGTTTCTTCACCAAGTCGCAAAATGGAAAATGGAACTTCATCCTCAGTTTACAATAGATTTGAAGATTCCTATCAGTTGTGGGGTAATTAAAGCCTTTGAGGCATTGCCAATGTTAAAACCCACAGATTCATATCCATAGTTCAGTCTGAGTTAAGTCTGAAATCCCTTCAGCCGTCCTACAGATGCCAACACACTTCTCAGATATCCATCCACATGGCTGATTCGATTGCCGACCGTCTGCTGGCGAAGCTCTGGGCAGAGCGTTGGAGTCAGTTCAGCAGGTCAGATTATACAGCAGCACTCAGGGCCATTGCGTATGGATTTTAGAGGAAGTCGCCGTAGTGCCGTACAAATTCATATTACACATTATCTTGCTATGAGTATCCTTTTGTTTGTCTGTTATCTAAAGGATCAGGTTCTCCAGCAGTAACAGCAGCGGCTCGCCTCCTGTCTGTGTCTGTCTGGTCCCAGATCTGTGGCTGCTGAATGTCTAGTCTGGTGTGTGTGTTTGTACACTGGTGTGTGTCATTACAGATGGGATATTTATGGAGAGGCTGTTATTCTTCAGCTTAGGTAGGATGTGGATGGAGAACGATCCTCAGACTCCATAAGATGACAACATTTGAACCAGAAGTCATAGACCCATCATATGTTGTGCCATTCTCTCTCTCTCTCTCTCTCTCTCTCTCTCTCTCTCTCTCTCGTATCTCCCTCCCTTTTAGGGACCTTTCTCAGTTGCTCTGCCCCCCACCCACCCAAACTCCAAGCCAGAGTGACAGCAACGCCTGCTGGGGCGCCTCATCACAGGATGTCTGTTTAGTCACCGCATGCGTTGGTTATAGGCTGTCATACGCTGTCCGACAGTTTAAATATCACCATAAATACACATATTTAAATTTTGACACAGTTTTTTTTTTTTTAAACTTCTTTAGTTTGCACTCCCTCTTCTTTGTCACCCTCCTCTCTGTGGTGGGGGTTGGTTTGGAGTTGCACATGTGTTTGTGGCTAGTCTAAAGATCACATCTGATTCGTGTGTGCATGCAACACACACTGTGCTACCGTATTATTAGCTGCATGATCACGCTATTTGAAGATGACCAACCCTATTTACATGCAAATAGTAGCGATACAACACCGCCATCACTAATAACGGCTTCAAAAGTGACTGTAGAGTTGAATCAGCATGCTGTAAGATTAGGATTGCAATGATTCCTCGATTATTGTGCATATATGTGTGGTGATAAAGAGTGCAGAAGAGGCAAACAGAGTGAAATGAAAAGAGCCAGCTGAGGTTATAAAGGTACTGTTTCGTATCCTTCAACTGTCGCCAACATTCAGCTGTTTTGTTACTATGCTACAAAATGTAGCCGGCTGTTGCTGTGCTGATTTGTATAGCCGCATAGCAGATTTTTACAAGGTGATGGTGAATAATTTGGAGATGCTTTGACTTTTTGCAAGCATGTATTCGCCTGAATGGCTGCTGCTTTAGCCGCTGTTCGAATGAAACGGAAATAAAGTGAACAATAGTATCTGAGCATCTTTCCTGGACTGAAATGTCCCACATCACACATTGTCTGTTCTTTGTAGATTATTTATAGTTTGGCTCTCACTAGGAAACCATCAGATTTTGATATTTTTGGATGGATTTGTGCTCATGCTGCATTGGAAGTATTTATAAATTCAGTCAGAAGGCAGGTTATTCTGTGTAGATGTGTTCAGCATTCTTTACGTGCAAGGTCTGTACTTGGGATGGAGTCAAAGATTTCTTTGTATCCGACATACCCATGATTGGTTTCAGACAAAAAGCCAAAGCGGCAGCAGCTGTTGCTATGGGAGTGACAAGCACAGGTGAGAGCGGCCCAGTTGTTCCCAGGCGTCAAGATGAGAGTGTGGGACTATGAGCTCTGACACTGTTTGCGTTGTTTAAGAGTGTGTATGCGTGCGCGTCTGTGCACTCCAAAGCTCATTCATCTTCACAAGTCATTTTAAATCTAAATTCATGATTTTTAAACATTATTTTCTTACCACACGAGAGAATCATGAGATAATTCATTTTCTGGGAAACAGCATTGTTACACAAAATAAGACAAGTTACCATGCCAGTGTCAAAGAAATGACACTTTATTCTGCAAAAACCCCTAAATAAGTTGAATATGTCGGGTCCAGGTGCAATAATCTCACCACCAATAATAATTTAATAAGCGAATAAATGTTTCATATGCCCTGTCGCAGGTCTTTTGTCTTTATCTACTAGAGGAAATTTGCCATAAGAATATTAACAGTTCAGTCTGTGGTGAATCTGATGGTGGATGACACAGCATTTATAGTGTCATTAGGCAAATTTGTTTCCAGTCAATGACATCAAAGTTTCAGAACACAGAAGTCATGTAATCTGACGTCACTAAATTGTGCAAAAAGCTCTCATGTTGAGCAGCCGTCCTTTGACTGTTTTACACCAAAGGGCAACAAAGGTATGAGAGAGGCAAAACATTATGGGACAGTTTGTACTTTGCTCTTATTTTTTATTTGTCATTTCCTGAGGGCATACAAGGCTTCTAGCCTCTGCAATTTTAATTGGGCAAACAGGGCAAATTTACTGGGTCTGGATTAGAGGGTAATTCTTCTGCTTAATCATTTTGCAGATAAAATTGGTTATTGAATGGAAACAATGGAATCAGGTGCACAAAATCATTAAAGCATTGACTAATAAAAAGATGTTTCATATAACTATAATTTTTAGAAACGGTGATCTCTGATGATAGTTCACCAGAACCCACACAGATGATTCCCTTCTCTCCCTGCAGCGTCCTGGCATGCCGTCTGGAGCGAGGATGCCCCACCAGGGAGCCCCCATGGGACCCCCTGGTCCACCGTACGGAGGGAGCCCAGTGGTGCGGCCCGGCCTGCCCTCCCCGGTGATGGAGCCCAGTCGTAAGAGACCCGCCCCCTCCCAGCAGGTCCAGCAGCAGCAGCAGCAACAGCAGCAGCAGCAGCAGCAGCAGGCCGTCCAGAACCGAGCCAGAAAGTGAGTCTAGGATCGCTGACTCTTCTCCAAATACTGCTTGGCTTGCAGAACTCCACGTCTGTATGTCTTTGTGTGATACGGTTACGCTGTGGTTACGCTGGTTTCAGTCAGACAGAAGTAACAAATCAATTTAGCAGGTCTGAATGAAAAATGTTATGGATCAAAATCAAATATGGAAACGGCAAGCTGCAATCCTGTAAAAATCCAAATTTACTGAGTCAATATTTAACTTTATTTTCTTAAAACACATGAAAAAAATCTGCCATTGTGGTTAGATTTTGCAATAGAACCAAGTAAAATGACACTGAATACTTTTTTCAGTTGTTTCAAGGACTCAGACGTAGATCTGGTGTTGTGGATCAAATCTCAAAGATCACATTGACGAAAACTGAAACCATAATCTGAGCGTTTCTGTGTTCAGATTTCATTTTATTTCTTTATTTCTGGTTTGCATACTGACTCTGTTTGCTCTCTGCTCTGCATCCACTCACTCATGACTGAGTTTTGTGTGTTTTCTCCATCATGTCTGCCCATCCGCACAGCTGTCTGCAGATGTTTAGGCTCTAGCGCTTTGAATTGTAAAAACTTTACCAAAATCTTCAACTGCACCACACTGCAACTCATCCATATGAAAAGACATCAGTTCCCTCAGCGCGCGCACACAAATACACACACGCATTCACACACAGGCAGTGGATGGATGTCTATAAGGAGAAGAGTGTGTGGCAGGTATGGTCATTAAAAGGCGATCAATAAGCACAATCAGTGGACCTCTGTCTCCCTCTCTTTTTCATTCTGTCAATATCCGCAGCACAATTGATCCACTTACAATTAAGCAGGCTTGTCGAACAGGTCAGGGGAAATGTTGTCCTGCGTCAGGCCTCAACCTCCCGGAGCAGGCTGGCTGGCTGTGGACGAGCTGATCGATGGTCCAGGGTGACCCTTCCATGCCTCTCTGTCTCTCTTGCTGTTTGAGTGAGAGTGTGTGTCCTCTGGCAGATGAGATAACTTCCTGCGTCCCTGCGCTCCTCCGTCCTGCTCGTACCCCAGGCGGCTGCCAGCTGAGGGCAGGCCACCTGTGCTTTTCGTGTCATTGAGACCTTACGGCCCCTGCTAAACTTACCCTGCAGAGCTATATGCAAAACAGATGCTAAAAATAAGCTTTAATTCATGTTTGTTTTGAATCAAGTGCTTTTGGTAGTCTGTTTCACCCAAAACACAAAGAGGTCAAAGTGCATGTTTTAGAATAGTGGCATGAGGAGAAGGTATGTCATGTTGCAGGGAGTTCCGGGTTAAAGGTTAATGTTAAACTATTTTAGCATATAAGATGCGCAGAATCCTTCAAATTAGTGCTTTTTTTTAACCAATAGGAGTGCTGATGCTGGGTTGTTGGGTTTTGGATCTAGTTTGGTGACTGGTTCAGCATCAGCCCATTGATGGAAAAGCCTTAAAGGACCATACTGGCTATTTTGCATGTTTGAGCCTAATATATTCAATTTTCATACATGTTACNTTAAAGGACCATACTGGCTATTTTGCATGTTTGAGCCTAATATATTCAATTTTCATACATGTTACAACACTGACAGTCATTTCCCAGAGGATAAAAGCCATATTTCAGCTTTCTTGATATTTTGCAAAATCTCTTAATCTTTTAAAATCAAATATTCAAGTGATACANATTTCAGCTTTCTTGATATTTTGCAAAATCTCTTAATCTTTTAAAATCAAATATTCAAGTGATACAAAATCCATGTTTCGCCTGCTAATAGTTACTCAGCCTTATGAAGTCACAGTCGTTTAAATTTTTCAATAAACGCAGGTCTTGTTTTGGGATTATATTCCCTGGTGAAGATCAGATCACTCTGCGCTTTTTATTACGCTTAAATGCTAAAATTACATAAGTTTGAAAAAAACCTGAATACACGTCTTCTTCATGATGATGGATTACCTATCCCAAAAATGTTTCAAGTATCAACAAGTTGATTTTAATAGCAGAATGAACTGAAACCAATGGCAGTCTGGAACCTAGGAAAAATGTTTTAAGTCACCATTCCAGTAGGGAAATGATTGTTAGTAACACCTGTATGAAAATTGAATATATTAGGCTCAAACGTGCAAAATAGCCAGTATGCTCCTTTAAATGTTAGAGGCATGCATGGTGTCTTCATCTGCACCTGAGAATCTACTGTCAACCTCTACATCAATACAACATCCACATATGCATATTGATTTCCGTTAGCACTCTCCTGAGCTGAAACATGCTCATCTGCTCCGTTAATTCAGTGTGTCCATTATCAGTGTATTGTCTGTCTGTGTGTGAAGCATGATTGTTTTGGTTCACGGAGAAACTTGTTGAATAAGCGTGTCCCTCAGATGACTCGGATACCTTCCAGGACCTTCTCTCCGTGCATGGACACAGACACACACACCCATACAATGCCTGCCCTTGATTTTTAGAGTTTGTGCCTACTAACAGACCCTTGAACTCACACACATCCACACACAGACACAAACAGACGTACCCCCTCTAACATCCTAAGTGTGTGTCTCGCCAAAGCTCTAATCGGACAACCTTCGAACCTTCCTCATCAATTCTTAGGAAGCCGGTTGGATTCCCTGGAGCCAATGAGATGCCAGCGAGGCAGATGGACATGAGAGAGCCCCAATCAGATCCCACGCTCGGATTAAAGTAGGAGTTTATTCTGCTGCATGTCCATTTTCTTACGTTTGACTCTGGCCTCCTTCACTGAGATCAGCACTCCCTTAATTAGTTGTTTCGGCCAACCAGACCCCTAAAATGTAGTGGTGCATGCTTTGGACTGGAGCATGGCATGATGGGAAGAATTTTTTGGAGATAGAAAAGAAAACTAAGAGTCGAATCTTTTAGAATCCAATCTCAACCCTGTAGATCCCTTTGAATTCTCCTTGTGGCAGGTTTGTCTCACTATTTGGCATGCTGATGTAAAAAGAGCATTGCAGTACTCTGTTACAGGAGACTGCAGGTAGCGTCCCTCTGCAACAGAACATTGCATGACTGCACATGGATGCTCCATATCACAGGACTCCACACATGTGTTTTTCCGATTTCCGATTACATGTTAAATTTGGCTAGAAATGTGAATGGAGACCGAAGCTATGGTGTTGAATCTTGTATTCAGTATCAGAAAGTACCGAAAAACCTATCAAGCTGACAGATTGTCTTTTATTTTTTGCCTTTATTCCTTCTTGGTAAGTATCAATACATGGTACTGGTAAACACACACACAGATGTCTGGCATCATGAATGAAAATATCTACCACGTATATGTTCTCCTTGGTAAATATCCCGGAGAGCCTGCAGTCATAAAAGCTAATGAACACACGTCCTGTCCCTATCCGAATCCTGCTGCAGCGGCTCCAGTGATTTTGTATAGTCATCTGCGTGTGTGTGTGTGTGTGTGTGAGTGGACTGAATACATGTCAGGCACAAGATGTGTGATGTGACACTTTTTTGGCTGTTCTAGTCTCTCGCTCTCCAGGTGGACCGCTGCATTTCACAAACACACACACACACACACACACACAGCTGGAACGCTGGGGTGCTGGATATGGCCCAGCATTTTAGCAGATGGCCTGGGTGCTACGCTATCAGTCACCATAGTAACATGCTCTCTTTTTCCTCTTTCTCTCTGTCTTTCTCTCCCTCTCTCTAGTGCTAAGAGAAGGAAAATGGCAGACAAGATTCTTCCGCAAAGGGTGAGGCTGCATGTTTTTACCTTTGTTGCCCTGTTATTTTGTATTTTTGTGTTATTACATTTGTGTGTTGGGCAGAAAATCCTGTTCGGTTTTGATGTCAAGGGTTCTTGGAAGGCGCACAGGGCCAGATGATTGTCTGTTCTTTAGAAATGAGGAGAAAGGGGTGATGGCTCAGCGATCAGGAGGTTTTAGGAGGTTTGTTTGTTTTACTCCCATTATTTGGAATGTTGTTCATTGATTCAAAATGGAATTGTCAGCGGGTTATGTGTAATACGCAACCATAAGTAGAATCAGAAGAGGCGGCAGTATCACCATGTTGCCACAGGTGAGTTGTTGGCGATTCAGGTTGTGATTTTTGGCCCCGGACTGCACCAGATCTCGCTTTGACCCGGCCAAAACACAGCTTTCACACTGAGGCTGGAACTACGGAGGTCTGGAGATGTCTGAGTTTGGGTCTTATCCCGTAACATAACCCAGACAGGGAGATAGCAGCAGGCATGGCTGGGGCGCCACTCCACAATAATGAGTCAGGGACGGGGAATGTCTGCCATGCTGCAGAAGCAGCTCGGCACCTCAGCCTGCTGAAAGGCTCTGAGGTGAAGATAGGCAAGCAATGAGACAGAACAATGAAGGCAGGCAAGAAAAGAGGAAAGCGAGGGAGGAGAAGGAGAGAGAGGAACCATATGAGTGTGTGTGTGTGTGTNGTGTGTGTGTGTGTGTGTGTGTGTGTGTGTGTGTGTGTGTGTGTGTGTGTGTGTGTGAGCAGTTTGGTAAGCAGCCCTTGATGCTCTGAGGACTTTCATCGGTATGGTAATGTGTGTCCGTCCAGGCTGCTTGGCTGCACACTCTGCATCTCATTTCTGTCCCCCAGTGTGCTTAGCATGGTGTGGATCTATTAATGATGCGCTGGGCAGTCAAGCTGCACAGATTATGGGTGCTTCTCCTCGTTTAACGCCTGAAAGCATATAAAGACTATAATAATAAGGCGGAGAAAATCTTACTCATAAATATTGTGTAATATTGTAGCTTCTGATCTGCAATTAGAGGAAAGATTATGATAGTGGATTTGTCTCCTCTAATTAGATCCGTGAGCTGGTCCCTGAGTCTCAAGCCTATATGGACCTGCTGGCGTTTGAGCGCAAACTGGATCAGACCATCATGCGCAAACGTGTGGACATCCAGGAAGCGCTGAAGAGACCGATGAAGGTAAGTGAGGGAAAGACTATTGGCCTCATGTGTCTTTGTTTTATAATAAAGGGCCTAAATTCAACTATTGTACCGTTAGGCACTATTTATGAGTACAGTTTTGAGGTATTGATACGTGACTTTCTGTTTATTCTTACAGCATTTCAAAGTGAGATAATGTACTTTTTACTCCACTACATTTATTTGAGGCTGTAAGTTACTTGTTTTGCAGATTCAAATTTTACATTCAAGCTTTATAAAATATTGCTGTTTTTGAGTTAAAATCTTGTATCTCAACCTTGTTGCAACTCAAAGACAATGTATAAATGGCATTAGCTAAAAACTTAAGAGGTTGGAGAATTTTCTCAACTTGTAGATTAGCGTGTAATCCTTCAACACATCTGAAAGCATAAAAATCCCAAAAAATGATAGGATAATAATTTGTATTATTATTCATAACAGAGTGTTTCCACTGTTTTCCACTTTTCCACTTCCATTATATTTACTTAAGTAAAGGATAATACTGCTTCCATCTCTGGTTTCATGTCATCTTCAAACAAAGAAAATGTCTCTCTTCAAATCTACAGACTCATTTGACCTCTTGACCTTTGTTATATATCATAGCCGTTAAAAAAGCTTGCAGACAGGAGACCTGATGGATTCTGTTTCACTGTAAAATATCATTTGAAACCTGGTGTGTGTGTGTGTGTGTGTGTGTGTGTGTGTGTGTGTGTGTGTGTGTGTGTGTGTGCATGTGTGTGTCTGTGTCTGTGTGTATTTCATGTGCTCTTGTGTCAGCAGCAAAAGCGTAAATTGAGGCTGTACATATCAAACACCTTCAACCCTGCCAGACCTGATGCCGATGACTCCGATGGCAGCATTGCATCATGGGAGCTGCGAGTAGAGGGGAAGTTGCTGGATGATGTGAGTTTTCTTCATCTCTGCAAAAAAAATCTCCATTTTAAGGCCCCAGGATATTTCATATGTAGTAGAACTTGCAAAAAGATGTCTTACAAGGCTGTTTTGGTTCTTTGTGCAGGGTTCTGACAGTTTGTTTCTACTTTTGATACCTCCCCTGGCTGTAATTGGTCCAAATATCGCATAACTCGTTGTGTAACCAATGACAGGCCAGCAGGCAGAGCTGGACTTTTGTTTCTGCTCTTGGAACAACAAGGCTAACTCCACATTTGTTGAATAAACCCATTTTGCACCCTCTACTGGCATGGAGTGGCATAAACAGAACTCCATTTTATATATATAAATAAATATAAAAAATTAAATATTATATATCTGGACCAGTTACCACCAGGGGCAGGTAAAGTTGTCTTGGGAAGCCATCCACACAGAACCCCAAAAGAGCCAGAATCACAGCATCATGAGCCTTGCAAATGTCATGCCCTGAAAGCTCTACTTCTTATCAAGCATATTGGGTCATTTAAAGGACCATACCGGCCATTTTACATGTTTGAGTCAAATATATTCAATTTTCATACACGTAACATTACTGACTGACAATTATTTCAATGCTTCCTAGTGGTGCATTCAAGTGCTATATTGAAGAACTGACAACAGGAAGCATTTTCAGATCACTCTGCACTTTTTATTGCTCTTAAATGCTAAAATTACATAACTTCAAAAAAAAAACCTGAATACAAGTCTTGTTGTGATGATGGATTACCTATCCCAAGAATGTTTCAAGTATCAACAAGTTGATTTTAATAGCGTACCAGAATGAACTGAAACCAGTGGCGGTCTGGAAAGTAGGAAAAAAAATTTTAATTCACCATTCCAGTAGTATGCTTTGGGAAATGATTGTCAGTAACACTACAGGTATGAAAATTGAATATATTAGGCTCAATCATGCAAAATGGCCAGTATGGACCTTTAAGAACTCCAGTTTTCAGGATATTTCATCTTATGTGTTTTAAAGTACAACTGGAGCCTTAAAGGACTAATCAAAAACAAAGCATTCCAGGCAGTTTACGACCTAAAGGTTTGGCTTACTGGATGTTGGTTCATAATCATAATCTTCTCTTTTAGTATGAAGATTTGCTAGTATGTGATCAGAATGTAAATGAATGATTGATGCTTTTGAAAATTGCTTAAAGATAGCGTGGAATGAAAAGCAAATGGGTCTTCTGTTTGTTTTGTGCTGTAAACTTCACTTCAAAAGCGCTGATGTTGTCAGTAGTCTGGGGCAGGGCACAGTGGTAGGAAGCATTTAGGTTTCACAGACCACAAATATTTCTGGTTGAGCTCTGAGGAAGTGGACCCTAAGAATGTCTAAACTGACACTTTCTTTCTGATCTCACTCATCATCTTGTTTTATTTTTAGTTTTTAATGAAAAATGTTGCTGTAACCAAAGCGATGACGAGAACGTTTGACTTTAAGCGTGTTGCATGTTTTTTCTGCCTGATTCAGAAATGAATTGACCACCTTTGTGTCTGGTCCACAGTCTGGGAAGCAGAAGAAGAAGTTCTCTTCGTTTTTTAAGAGTCTAGTCATCGAGCTGGATAAAGACCTGTACGGTCCTGACAACCATTTGGTAGAGGTCAGTTTCAACAAAGCACAAACCCTCATCTGAACATTATACCTGCTCTTATTAAAAGTAAGGTGAAAAATATGTCACTACATTTATTCAACTATTGTACTTAAAAACTGTTTTAAGCTACTTGTATTTTATTTGAGTACCGTATGTCAATTTTGTGCTTCTTCTCTCTAGATTTTAGAGGGAAATATTGTACTTTTTACTCCATTTATCTCACTACACCCACCACTGCATTTCAATATTGTTTTTCATGATAATAATGTCAGCGGTTTGCACATGAAGACAGCACCTTCAAACATCCTCATAAGTGTTCTCGCTCTCTCCTGGCAGTCTTTTTTCCCCCATCTAATTTAAATTCCCCTTCATTATTTATGTGGGAAAATTAGCTGTAATGGTTCACATTTGTTTTTGTTTTTTAGTAAAAAAAAAAAAAAAAAC
>VXCM01000258.1:115385-190605 GCA_014773175.1 Lucifuga dentata
AAAAAAAAAAAAAAAAAAAAAAAAAAAAAAAAAAAAAAAAAAAAAAAAAAAAAAAAAAAAAAAAAAAAAAAAAACACACTTTAGGAGTTTCAGAGTGGAAATTAGAACTTCTCAAGGTTTCTCCTTTCAGTGGGTGTTTTAGCAATGCATTCACCTGCTTCGCTTTAAATGATTTTCCATCAAAAGACATTTTCCTCTGCCTTGAGGTACAATCAGTGTGTAATCTAGTCTGAGTCATTCATTCAGTATTACCAGTTTACCACAATCCTCGTGGTGTTTTAAGTGATTTTCTTTTCAGCTGCTGACCACTGAAAGATAAAGTGCATATGTAGATAACATTTCGTCTGGGCTTTGATACAGAGGAAGTTCGATGTTCAAACATACGAAATAAAACACGCAATCTTATGTCAATAGTTGCATTTGGCCGGTCTGTTGTAAACCGTGAATTCAGTGAGCTTTGCTGTTAGCCGCCGCTGATTGTGTGATCCTGAATGCGATAACTTTCAACAGACATGGTTAACCTTTTCCCTTAGTTTCTCACCAAACCACTAACTACAGTGTCCAAAAAAAAAAAAAAAAAAAANAAAAAAAAAAAAAAAAAAATCAAGGCCGCTAGAAAATACATTTTTATTTCTTTGTCTTCTTGTAAATTCTGTCACATCTCCAGCTCATCAGTTTGAAGCTGCTAATGCTAGCCACGACAACTTCTTTAGCAAGTCAGAAAAATAAAGTGCAAAGCAAACGGCCAAATAATTCGGCTAATTTGCCAAAAAATTAAATGTAGGAATTTTATACAATTTAAATCTTTTCGCTTATTGTTTGAAGAATCTTGACCAGTGTACAATTATATTTATTCGTGGATTGTGATTTTCAGCCAGGTTAGCTTCAAGGAGTCGCAGCAGTTTTTGAAGTTTGTGAAAGCTAATAGCATGATGGCTAACTCGCTAGCATGCTATACGGGTATTGCGTTTATTCTTTTTTTTTTCTTTTGGTGTATTATTTATTTTTTAAATTTTCCTTACGCTTAAGATCAGCTTCACACTTTTTTTAAACTAGTAAGTAGTCCATAACCTTTTAGTGAAGCAGTCAAAAGAAATGTAAATAATTAGGAAAATTTGCTAGTACGACTGTCAGTAATAGCAACTCAAAGGAAGGAAGGGAGAAAGAAAGAAAGAATAATATGTAGTTTATGTGTAATTTCTCCTTCAGTGGCACCGCACACCCACCACCCAGGAGACGGACGGTTTCCAGGTGAAGAGGCCAGGAGACGTGAGCGTTCGCTGCACTCTGCTGCTGATGCTGGACTACCAGGTGAGGGCGCCACAGCCTCCCTAAATCTGAGTCCACAGCAGTGCAATTAAGCCTCCATTTGGAAGGCGAAATCCATTTCCCAGAAATATGAAACATGATCAGGATGCTACCGTTGTAAAAAGGTATGCGATTACATCTTCTCCACAGCCTCCCCAGTTTAAGCTGGACCCTCGACTGGCTCGCCTGCTTGGCATTCACACTCAGACCCGATCCTGCATCATCCAGGCCCTCTGGCAGTACGTCAAGACCAACAAGCTGCAAGACTCACACGACAAGGAGTACATCAACTGTGACAAGTACTTCCAGCAGGTATGGGATGCTGCATCCAGGTACCACATAGTCCACTTTTGTGGAAATTTGTACCTTTAAAAAAAGTATAATTAGTTACCAAATGGTGTACATCTGGTCTCATGAGGGCTGGAAACATAGCTGTAATGCATATATGAGCAGTGTACTCAAGTACAAAAATGTAATTTCTGAGTAATGATACTCATAATATGATTTCACCAGGATAACACAGTTATGTGTTATGGAAAATATCTATGTTGCAATATTGACAGCTACAATTTACAAATGATGAAGGCCAATAAAATATAAACAAGACAGTCTTCCACTCAGTTCCCACCCTAGATTGAAATATAGTTTAAATAATATGCAAACCTATTATATTTTAAAATTTTTAAATATTATATATTATAAAATATTATATATATTTTTTTGATTTGCTTTTGATCCTGTTTCCTCACAGATGTTGTTTTTTGTACCATGTTGTACAGATCTTTGACTGCCCTCGGCTGAAGTTCTCTGAGATCCCTCAGCGCCTCACCAACCTCCTCTTACCACCAGACCCCATCGTCATCAACCATGTTATCAGGTAGATTATATGCAGAATTGTTTGTATTGAGCATTGAATACATTTGTGCTGATAGTGATGCCATCTTTCTCTTTTGCCTGTATTTTTGTTTTCTCTGCACAAACCAAGACAAACATCTGTACGTTCGTTTCACTTGGTGAAAAAGTGATTCTGATTAACGTTTAAAATAGAAACAAATAAAAGATGGGATAAACAGGACAAGACATGGCTAGAGTAGACCAGACCAGACCAGAAAGGACCAGAAATCAGTCTAGACCAGAGCCTACCAGACAAGATAAGCCAGACCAGGCTAGACCACCAGACAAGTGAAGGCAAGACATGCTAGTCCAGAGATCAGACAAGACCAGACCAATCCAGTCGAAACCAGACAAGCCAAGCCAAGCCAGACCAAACCAGACAAGCGTTGACAAGACACAAGAAGACCAGACCCTGCTGAACTGGAAACATTGTTCAATGGGCATTCATAAAAACATGAGGCAAATCTTATGTTATTTATTGTTGATTTTAAAAATGGAAAATAAACTAAAAGTCGACAGTTATTTAGGGGTTTTAAAGACGGAAATTTCACAGGCTGTAAAAGAGACGTTCTCTGAAGGATTTGTTGAAAGATCTCCTTGTAGGTTTATAATGATTATGCCTCGTTTTATTAGTGTGGACCCCAATGACCAGAAGAAAACGGCTTGCTACGACATCGATGTGGAGGTGGAGGATCCCCTGAAGGGCCAGATGAGCAGCTTCCTCCTCTCCACTGCCAACCAGCAGGAAATTGCTTCACTTGACAACAAGGTGAGATCATCAGCGCCACAGTGTCAAAACTCTTTCCCTTTGATGCTGTCACACCAAGGTGTTAATTACCGGTACATGCCCTGTGGGAACAGACTATTTCTGCGTATATGTACACATACTGTATGTACAGTGGTTATTTTCTTACTGTAGTAAGTCACGCACATAATATCAAAGATGACTCCTGCAGTAAATTGTGTGGTTAACACATTACATTGTGACTTAAACTATGAATCCCTGTCACCTAGCCACCATTTTTTCCCAACTGCTTCACTGTTTACACCCCTAAATTCAGCTTTTCCTGTAGAATTCTACTCTTGCTATTTGTAGATGTGAGGTGTTTGGGGTAATTTTAGTTGTGAGACTTTGCTACAGACTGTGTTCTGGATATTTATATCATGATCCATGGAGAATTCAGCTGTGGCTGTTGCGATGAGCAAATGAAATGCTGAGCTTGATTTGGTTTCTTTATCTTTACTGTTCCCCTTTCAGATCCATGAGACTATTGAGTCCATCAACCAGCTGAAGATCCAGAGGGATTTCATGCTCAGTTTCTCAAGAGATCCCAAGGGCTACATTCAGGACTGGCTCAAATCCCAGAGCCGAGACCTTAAGGTTTGACAGAATTATTTACATACTCTCATGTTGCTCATTTCATAACTTAAAGTCCCAATTAAAGGTCATCTTGCTCAGTTAATTTAATCTATCATCTGTTAACACAGGATATTGGTGTGGGAATTAACATTTATAGGAGTTATTTAAAAGTGTAAACCAGTAGAAAAAAAAGGGAGAAAGACAGATGGTTTGAGGCCAGAACTCCTAGAGGGTGAAATGTTCATTACACCCCACAATACCAAGGTGTTGGATGGAATGAACAACAAAACTGATGATTTTGCTTTTCTTAAAGTAAAGCAAGCATCTGCCCCAGGGCCACAGACCCCGAGAGACCCCAAAAGTGTGGTAATGTCATTAAGTGCTAATTTAAAAATGCTAATTTGTTTAGAAGTGCAAGTAAAGTGCGCTATCAGCTGAAATAATAGGAAGCTTAAGTGTCTTCGTCGTGTATTAAAACGTAGTCTAAAGGTCCCGAGTAATTTCAGTATTTTTTCTGTTGTTGATGCAACACAAAAGGTCAGGGGGTTGGAAATTATTCTGTGGAGATATAAATACAGATTCTTTGTTTAAGAGATTCTGGAGGTCATTAATCCCTGAAAAAGAAGTCATCTCAGAAAAGTTTGTTGCTTTAGCTAAAATACGTCACGTTTTTGTAAAGACGTGGTCCTCCCATCTTTACAAATTACGCTTTCCATCGGCTGCAGTTAATGACAGACGTGGTAGGAAACCCTGAAGAGGAGAGAAGGGCTGAATTTTACCACGAGCCCTGGTCCCAGGAAGCAGTCAGCCGCTATTTCTACTGCAAGGTGAGGAAAGAGCACCTCAGTGTGTGTTAGGCCTACGCCCACAACATACGCTACCTCTGCCTCCACGCTCAGATGAGATATTTACAGTTTTCTTTCTCCTCTGCCCTGACAGATCCAACAGAGGAGACAGGAGCTGGAACAGGCCTTAGCTGTCCGCAACACCTAAGCAAAGCCCCTCCTGAATCTCTGCATCCGTTTTCAGAGTCTTGCGTGTGTTTGTATGTGCATATCGTTGCAGTTGGGTGAAAACTTTGTCCTAAAGATGTCAGGAATTGAGGGTGGAAAAAAGCCTTGTTCTTAGTAATGACAATGCAGTTTAGGAGTTTCCCCCCGTTGGGTTTTTAAAGCCCAGGTAGATTGAGGAGGTTTTCACACGACTATGGTGATGTGTTTGTATGTTCTGTTTTGTGCAGGAATGTGAGGACCTCATTGCTAACCGCATGTAATCAGCAGCACGGTCGGCCATCAGTGGCTGACCTTCAGATTATGACCCTTTCCCCTCATACCCAAACTTTGCTATGTAAATATTAGTCACCACTAGCATGCCCCCCCCCCCCCNACCCCCGGTCACTTTTACCTGCTTATACACACACTGTGTTTTGGAAACTCATCTCAAAGAGACGTAACTCAGTGTTGCAGTCCTGCGGTTGTCAATTCTCAGTTTAAAGGACCATACCATCCATTTTGCATGTTTGAGCCTAATATATTCAATTTTCATACACGTAATGTTGCTGACAATCATTTCCTAAAGTATACTACTAGAATGGGGAGTTAAAAACAAATTTTTCTACTTTCAGACCGGCATTGGTTTCAGTTTTCTGGTACGCTATTAAAATCTACTTATTGATACTTGAAACGTTCTTGGGATAGGTAATCCATCATCGTGAACAATACATGTATTCAGGGTTTTTTTTTCGAAATTTCGTATTTTTAGCTTTTAAGCACAATGAAAAGCACGGAGTGAATGTATGTCTCCACCGGGGAATATAGTCCCAAAAGGAGACCTGCGTTTATGGAAAAATTTAAACAACCGTGACTTCATAAGGCTGCGTAACTATTAGCAGGTGAAACATTGATTTTTAAGGTGGGTGTATTGCTTGAATATTGGATTTTGAAAGATTAAGAGATTTTGCAAAATATCAGGAAAGCTGAAATTTTTTTATCCTTTTATCTGGTTTTATCCTTTGGGAAATGATTGTCAGTAACCTTTCGTGCATGAAAATTGAATATATTGGGCTCAAACATGCAAAATGGTTGGTATGGTCCTTTAAACTCTTTTTTTTTTTTTTTTTTTTTTTTTTTTTTTTTTTTTTTTTTTAATTTTTCCAACTCATGAAGGGGTTTGATAGTGCTTTGGTCTTTTCAACAGTGTTATGGTGCAAGAGTAAGGGTGACTGTGTGTGCGTGTGTGTGTGCGTTTTCGTTTGTCCTTGTGAGGAGTGTTAAAACTGATTAATTACACCAGCAAAGTTAGGTTTACAGTGTGACATATTGAGATGCAGGGAATCGAGTCAGGCGATCTATAAAGGTGGTGTGGATATCTTTTATTTATGGGATTGAGTTCACTTGAATCGCTCATTGGAAAACTTTGTCTTGAAAAAAAATTCTTCTATGGTAATCCTACAATGTTGTGTAGTCGTTTTTAAAGTGTTATTATAAACTCATGGAATTATCACGACCGCAACAAAAGTATTTATAAAAGAAACAGTGTTTTAATGGAGGAGAGAAAATCAAAATCACACTGAATCCACGTCTGTGAGATAGCAAAATAACACTTATGCCTATACCATGATATGCTGGGAATACGTTGTTTTGTCAAAGTCAGTCACTGCCTTTCTTGTGAAGTATTTTGTCAGTTAATGTCCTGATGGTGTTACCAAAGGTTACAACAAGAAGAGTACACAATAAGTGAAACAGAAATGGGGGAACTCCTGACCTGGGTTTAACAGAAGTTGCATATACTTTTCTAAATTTCTGCTTTGTTTTTACTAAATCAGCACAGATCGTGTAGGTTCAGGAGTTCAATCACACAATTTATTCCATTTACCTGTGTCTATTTAAATCATCAGCCAATTGGATCTCACTCTGAAACAAACCCAAAAAGTTCTTGCACACATTAAACCCAGGTCTGGAAAACTGTACCATTTTTACACAACTCTGATGTTACATGAAGTAGCTGAAATATGAAGTTTTTTTTTTCCTTTTCTAGAGATGTGAATGTAAATATGGTTTTTCCCTTGAGAGGGCCAACTGTACAGTGTACGACAGACTATCTCTGTGTGTGTGTGTTTTTGGGGGATTGGGGATCTGCGTTACATGGTGCAGTATGGGAGCTCCATGAGTTTTAAATTAGTAGGGCAGGAATGTTAGCGTTCCTTTGTGTGCTATCTTGGGTTGGGGTGGTTTATTTTAGGTCCATCCCATATCTGTGGTGGGATAAGACTGAAAGCTTCAAGCTGCAACAAAGAAAGACCTCCCTCACTCTCAGTCGACATTGAATCTCAGTAGATGTAACGCATATAATCTGCATCAATCTCATTTTTCATGTTTTTTCTAATGACACTCTACTTGTACGTATATGTTGTAATGTCAGATGGAGAATTTTCACAGCAGTCCGATTCAAGCTGAAACCCTGCAGGGTTTCTTTGCACTGTGCTGTAATTCTTTATCAGGAGGATTCTGCTTTCACCCATCATACACAAACTGATTAGATGATTTCATAATGACCTATGCATGCTCCATAGACATGAATTATTACATATGACTTGTAAATATACAAAGCTGGCATACCAGTCAGTGTGACTTGTCACATCTGCTGTGGTTTTGTTAAATGCCTTCTGGAACTTTTTTGCCAAAAATGATATGCCCTACCAGCAATTAATTGAAGGTATGATATATATTTTTTTTTCAGAACTGTTTTCGTTACTAGTACATGATTCTAAATTATGTTAACTGCACTCGTTAAAGGGTCAAAGAGTAGTTTCAGGCATTAGTAGTACCTTAGTCCTGTGTCTGACCTAGACTGATTTTTTTTTTTTTGTGTGGCCAGGACATTTTGCATTGTTGTCATGTAGCCTCACTGGTTCACTAGCACCCTCTTGTGGAGGAAACTAGAAGCTGCAACTCCTGGGTGACTCAGCTTGAGCCCCATGGTATCAGCATATCTGACAAATGTTAAAGGACCATACCGGTCATTTTGCATGTTTGAGCCTAATATATTCAGTTTTCATACACGTAATGTTATTGACAATCATTTTCCAAAGCATACTACTGGAACAGTGAATTAAAAATGTTTTTCCTACCTTCCAGACCGCTGTTAGTTTCAGTTCATTCTGGTACGATATTAAAATCAACTTGTTGATACTTGAAGCATTCTTGGGATAGGTAATTCATCATTGCAGGGTTTTTTTCGAAGTTGTATAATTTTAGCATTTAAGCGCAATAAAAAGCATAGAGTGAACATATGTCTCCACCAGGGAATATAGTCCCAAAAGAAGGCCTGCTTATATCGAAAAATTAAACAACTGTGACTTTGTAAGGCTGCGTAACTATTGGCAGGCGAAACATCAATTTTTAAGGTGGCTGTATCGCTTGAATATTTTGAAAGATTAAGAGACTGTGCAAAATATCAAAGCTGAAATACGGTTTTATCTTTTGGGAAATGGTCGTCAGTAACATAACATATGAAAATTGAATATATTAGGCTCAAACATGCAAAATGGCTGGTGTGGTCCTTTAACAGACTACTGTGTTGATGTTCTGAGAAGTGGCATTGTCTCCTGTTACTAAACCCTGGCACGCTGTTGACATCTGTCCCGCTTCCTGCATGTGTTCCTAAAGAGTGGGAACTGCTCTTTGTCTCTGTTTACACTGTTGTCAGTGGGTCACCGACAAGAAGATAATAGCATAGATAATACTGTATATCTGTAAAGAGCAAACCTGATTGGTCTACAAAAAAAGGGGGGAGGGCGGGTGGGGGGAAACAGCTGTGACACTGAGAGACGGCCTGGATGTAAATAAAGAAGCGCTTGCCAAAGTTTGTAAATGCCACAATATCTGATGTGTCTGTGTTTATTTCATGTACAAGTTCTCTCTATAGGTAGATGACGCAATTAGGAGTCTCTGCATAAAAGTTGGTGTAATTATACTAAACAAACTTTAAAGGACCATACTGGCCATTTTGCATGTTTGAGCCTAATATATTCAATTTTCATACATGTANAAAGGACCATACTGGCCATTTTGCATGTTTGAGCCTAATATATTCAATTTTCATACATGTAATGTTGCTGCCAATCATTTCCCAAAGCATACTACTGGAACAGTGAATTTAAAACTTTTTTTTCCTACCTTCCAGACTGCCATAGGTTTAAATTCATTCTGGTATGATATTAAAATCAACTTGTTGATACTTGAAACGTTCTTGGGATAGGTAATTCGTCATCATGAACAAGATGTGTATTCAGGTTTTTTGGTTTTTGTTAGAAGTTACATAATTTTAGCATTTAAGCACAATAAAAAGTGCAGAGTGAATGTATGGCTCCACTGGGGAATATAGTCCCAAAAGAAGACCTGCGGTTATCAAAAAAATTTAACAACCGTGACTTCATAAAGCTATTAGCAGGCGAAACATCGATTTTTAAGATGGGTGTATCACTTGAACATTTGGTTTTGAAAAATTAAGAGATTTTGCAAAAATATAGGAAAGCTGAAATATGGTTTTATCTTTTGGGAAATGGTTGTCAGTAACGTTATATGTATGAAAGTTGAATATATTCGGCTCAAACATGCAAAATGGACGGTATGGTCCTTTAAAGCTTCATAACCCCTTAATGACATATAAAATTTGGATCCATAATAAAAATCCACATCTTTCCTGGCTGAAATGAAATCCATGCAGGAAACCAACTGAACCTTCATTATTTGCAATTTCGGCTATTAGCTGTGCAAACAAAAGCAATATTCAATTATGCTGTGAGTAATTGTGCGGTGTATTGTGCTATGATTAGTTTGCAAAAAGAACCTCAAGCATCAGAAATGTGTTAATTCAGTGCTCAAGCTTATTAGTGATTACATTTCCTGCAAGCGAGACCTTTGGTCAGAGGTGTCAGACAGGCCGTTTATTGTTCCCACGCCTCAGCACAGGGAAACAGGTGGAGGTCTTTCCACAGTAACCTTCCTCCCACCTCAGAAAGAGCCTCTTTCACTACACTCCTCCACCATTCTCCTGCCTGACATCCCTCACATGGAGGAGCTGTGTGGTGGGGGAAGGGGGAGGAGGTCTTTTGGCCCTCAGTGCAGTCCTCTCATCCCTCTGGAGAAGGGAGGAGAAGGCTATGTGAAGTAACCCATTCAGCCTCTTCCACCATCATACTGTGAAAATTAATAAGCACCCACCCCACTGTGGACCGTGGTGAGGGAGGCGTGACTCTCCCTCTGAGCACTGGGTTCACTTTTCCCCAAAGACACATGTGTACAGAATACTGGTAAAACCGCAGAGGCCCGGGTGGAGGAGGGGGGTGGGGGCGTGGGGATTGCTGACTAGGAGGAGCATGCTGATTCAGAACAAACGGTTCACTGCTGCAGCGCTGAAGCTGAGCTTTCAGAGTCAAAGTTGGAAAATTACAAGATGCATTATTTTCAACATCAGCACAGCATCATTATTGACTGCAGCATTTTTCTGCCATGTTATACGCTACAGGCCAGAAGTTTGAGGCCACCTCCAGACTTAAAAAAAAAAAAAATATAGTTTTACAATTTATTGCACAGGAAATGACAAAAATACATAGAATAAATGTAAGTAATTAGTTTTTAAGAAGAATTTGCTGACATAAAAGCATTCTGAAGTCATTTCAGGCTCAGACTTTGGTTTTGTCAAAGTAACCCCCTCTGGCCAAGTCAGAATTCTCAAAACCTTTTGCTTCTCTTTTAAATGGATATAATTTTGATGAATGTTTTGGATCGTTGTCCTGTTGAAGAATGAAATTTTGACCAATAATTCAAAAACTGATGGAATCGCGTCTTTGAAAGATGGAATGGTAATTCTTTCTTCATAATTCCTTTAACTTGGACCAAGTCTCTAGATCTCTCCCCCAAAACACTGCTACAGCATTGCTGAACCCCCAGAGCAGTAGCATGAGCAGAATGTGTAGCAAATTAATCCCAAAATGATGTGGGAGAAGGAAGACAGCAGCTATTGAATAGAACCGGGGTGGTGAACTTGCGGCTCGAGAGCCGGTTCAGTATGGCTCATAGTCGGAGTGGCCAATCAGGGAGGTTTGGGAATATTCCCGGTGGGCCGTTTAGCTGTTGGGCCGGTGACATGCTTGGAAATAAAATAATTTGGCCATCATCACGTAGCTCAACCAGTCCTAAAAGAACAAGTTTAACATCCTACATCCTTCCTGGTGTCCTGTTAGTGCCTGGTTAAGCTACAATGTAGGCTACAGCGCTACATTTCATGCGTGTGCTGCACGTGTGCTGGAGTTTCCAAAGTGACAGCATTCTGACAAAGTGCCGGATGAGTTGGGAATGCGAACAGGACTTTATCAAAATTCCTCCACCACAAAAAAAAAAAAAAAAAAAAAAAAAAGGGGCTGGTCTTGGGCATGAAACTCCCGAGCTGAAAATGGGCCCCACTCTGGCCCTGGTGCAGCTCATATTGTTCCTTTAAGTTTTGTTCACAACGAGATCGAGACAACACTCATACATTGATCTTAAGTACAAAAAAAGATGCAGCTGCAGTCTCTGATCACAGTGCTCACCTTGGATGCAACACTTTTTCCAACTAGTCTAACCAGTCTTTTAAGGTCCTGAGTTTAAAACCTGGCGGTGCCAGTTATTGTGCAAAACTACATGAAAGTATGAAGAGGAGCACAGAATATTTTTACCAACATGGGAGGATTTATATTTTGTTGTGGAAAGAAATGGCAAACCATTTTGCCTGTTATGTTGCACGTCGCTGTTGCATTTTAAAGTTTAAAATCTTCAGGGTCATTTTTCCTCTCTGCATCCTCACATCAACCAGTTTAAGGTGCTGAACTCCACCAGCACAAACTAAATGTGTTAAATATAATATACACCAAATATTACAGTTGTTAAAGAGATAGGTATTAATGCTTATTATTTATAGAATAATTGNGGGGGGGGGGGGGTGCTCTCTGAGTCTTTGGGAGTTCGCCACCCCTGGAAGAGAATGTTAAAACACATCATCAAGGGAGTTGGAAGTGCCAGTGCACTAATACAGACTGGGCATGCCTTCATAGTGAGTACATAATGTGCTCTTGTTGACAAATTCTTCTTGAAAACTAATTGTTTGCTATTTATTTTATTATTTTTTATCATTTCCTGTGCAATAAATTGTAAAACAAAATGTATTGATGATTTTTTTTTTTTTTTAAACCTGGGTGGCCTCAAACTTCTGGCCTGTAGTGTATTTTCTGCCACAGACAACAGAAACCTCCAGAAACAACTGTTCAGGCTCTAATAACACCCTTTGTGAAATACAAGTTGTTTTGCAGCATTTTTCAAGCTCTAAATGTTAAGAGTGAAGAAAACAACTCTGAGAGGAATGTCACCCTTTAATACCTCATAAAGTCAAACATATCTGAAAGAAAAGGCAGCCAGTGGCTTCGGCATGTTTGCAGTATTGTCATAAACATCTTCGCTTAGGCAGATTTATGGCTCAAGTTTTTCTCAACAGAAAACAAAATATTAACAATAGCAGTTGACAATGAAAACCTCTGTTCGTTAATTATTGCAATAGGCAACTTCCTAAATTCCTTAAACTGGATTATTAAAGCTTGTTGCTCAGCTCCTGTGAGAATACATCAATGATGGGAATACAAGTAACAGCTCCTCTGTAACCTCTGCAGTCTGTGGTCTGAGTTCAGAGTTGTATGATTTGTATGATGACGCCTCCATGACTCAATCTGTCGTCTAGACGTGACAGATTCACACTCACAAGCAAAAAGTCTGTTAAAACAGCAGCTAGCACGAGAATCCAAAAGGAGCTTTTCAGCTTAATTTGCCTTATTTGACTGACCTTGAGCAAGAACGTGAACATCTACCAGTTTTAGTGGACCCTGACCTCTGACCTCCCTCTACAGGGGGAACAATAAAAGAATTTCACTATGATGATTAATAAATATCATGTGACGTTTAATATTATTTTGTTTACATAAAGTCCAGATGTCCAGCATGTTTGAGACTCCTATGTGATCGAGGTACCATCACCCTGACAGTCCGGGCTTCTCTAAGTGCTGTTGGCCTGCTCTTGTTCAAACAGAGCCATTGCAAGATGGGAGCGTGACCCCAGGCTCTCCAGGTTGCTGAGCACGCAGCGGTGATAGATGTCCTCGCTGAAACGTGGGTTGCACGCTCGCCGCACGTATTTCTGGATCAAAGCAGGCTCTACTGCTCGGAACACATGCAGGCCTGAGTAGCGAACAAATATGTCGTACACGTCCATGCTTTCTAGCAGCTCCTCGTTGTCCAAGATGTCTGCAGCCATTTTGGTTCGCGCTGTCATGTAGTCAGCATTGTAAAAGCAAGCCTCGTCAAAGACCTGGCGGTCAAAGTGGCCGTCTCGCAGTGCCTCCGAGGAAATGGAGGAGGACGCAGCGGACGGCTGCTGGTCACGGTAGACGATAGCAGGGCTGTATTCTTGGAAATGGATGGGGAAGAAGACTTGCCAGTTGCTGATGGCATTCATTCGACAACGGTTGAGGAAGTCAGTGTTGACCTCAGTCCACACACTGGCCAGGAAAAACAGCGTGTCCACTGGGTGCTTCTTAGAAATGATGTCCATCAGTTTGACCTGCGAGGGAACCTCCGTCTTCACACTGATCCACGGGATCTTCACGTCTCCGTAACGTTTCTCCACCTCTCCAATCATGGCCTTGATCCCAGCAAACACATCAATCTGGCTGACTCTCTGCGCATCAAAGGGATCATAGATGAACAGGAACGTGAGCAAAACGTTGTCGTGCGTATCCAAAGTGTTCATCACGTACATGTCAAGAAAGTTACCGACATAGTCCTGATCCTGCGCGGTAACAGGTAGGATGAGCTGAACCCGTGTTGCCTCTGTCACGTAAGGCATGGGGATGATCTCAACTGCACCGAGTGGTCGCAACAGGTTAACCCTCTTTGCGATAACCTGGCTGTGGCCTTTCTGAGTGTAGGCCTCCAGCGCGAGGTCCAGGACGTACTCCATGCCACGCGTGGGGTCAAACCGCCGATAGCCATTCAGCAAACGCCGTTTGCGGAAGCGTAGCTGGGGCTGGTAGCGCTCATTGAGACGCTCCACAGCAATCTCTAACACCACAATGACATCAGCACGGTCAGCTCCCCGCAGCTCACACTTGGGGGAGCTGTCAACACACGAGTAAATATGCTCTTCTGTGAAATATTCCCAGTTTATAACCTCAAAACGGGTCCGCGGTTTGAAGGGAGCATTGATTCCGATGGGCCACGTGGCTCCAGCTTTACCCTCTGGTGTCAAGTCACTCAGGTTATTGATCTGCATCTGATGAAGACGCACAAAAACACAGACAGCTTCAATCCCACATGATAGATTAATATATAATAAAAAATACTTGCCTTTATGAAATATTTGCCAGATCTATGTTGCAAGATAAATTTAAAATACAAAATGAGCCAAGAACTATTATTAGCAAAGGCTATAAATACACAAAGCTACACATGCAGATCAAATTCAGATTACAGATGGCACTGGAATGTAACAACTCATACTCTGGCAAAACATTGTGTCCCTTGTCTTGGTATGGGTGAATATTGTATGAGACAGGAATTCCTGCTTTGATCAAAATGGGTGTGGTGGAGAGGAGAGCAAGACAAACTGCATTTTGCACACAGGACTCATCACCCCATTCTTTTCAGGGTGTATAAACAGGTATAAACAAGTTAAATTAAAGACTTCTTAAGGACACCTCCATTCCATCAATGTCAAGTATTGCAAACCTGCAGCTGCTGGATCTGTAAGTACGTCCACTCCAGTTCAATCTGACTGAAGCGCTTGTGCAGACGGTACATGAGATTGGGTTCTGATACAGGATGGACTGTGAAAGCATTTTTAAACAGAGCACTATCCTCACGCTCTGGATCAGCATTTTTCCCAAGCTCAAAGTAACGATAGGTCATCTCCTGTGAGCCACACAAACATTGGCAAGGAAACAAACATTACTTTAGATATTACTCTGATACTGCACAAAATCCACATTGAATCAATACATGTACTATTATTTGCCTCTGTATACTTACTTGATACACCTCCACACAGCTAAGACCTAAGTAGTCAATAATGCAGCGGCCCAACCACTCATCAGGTCTCACGCTGAGGATGTCATTGCGGCAGGTGTCTAAATGGGGCTGCAGACGGGCTAGCAGACTGCGAGACAGCAGGTAGCCGTAGCCTCCGTGGCAGTAGCGCGCCTTCTCTTCTCCGCCAATAAACTCCTCTGCCCGACCCATATACAGGTCCTGACCTGCGCTAAGGTGGCCCACCAACTCTGACAGGCGATCTGCCTGCATGTAAGTGTCGTCCTGGGCAAGAAAGAACCAGTCATAGTCTGAGCCGTAGTGCCGATGGAGGTGGCGCACAGTCTCATACATCAGCCACACAGGTCGGTCGTCACCATGAGCAACCACCGTCATGCCGTGGGGCACTTTAGGACTACGCAGGCCTGTGAAGAAAAAGGTCTGATGGAAGTGGTGAGCAACTGTGCGGTTCACCGCCACAGCCAGAGTGTTGAGGGTGGCCCGAGAGGTCAATACGCCCACCAGCAGCCGCTCTCTGATTCCCAGTTCAGAGTTAATATAGCGTGTTCTGGAGAGGTGAGATGAGGGGAGGGGGGAGAAAGAGAGGACATCAAAGCACATAATAAAGCTAATAATGTCTCCCCCAACACTCAACTTTGATTCAAAAGATTTTAACAGACAAAATGAAGTTGTAAAACTATCAGAAGACAAATCATGGCACGAATTTCAAATATCTCCAGGTTCTTCCAATTATAAGCACCCTTTAAGAGGGAGAACTGACAGGTGACAAATATCAAATCATGAATTTGTGGCTTAACAGTGAACTACAACCTATAGGGCAGTCAAACATCCTACTCAGTACACTTAGGTTACTGCATAATAGATTTAAATGTAAGCTTATTACATGGGAGAGACATAAACAATTTGGAACCTCTTAAAGCAAATTCTTTAGGCTAATGAGAAACGATGCATCTGTAATCAATGTCATCTGTTGAGCTAGACTTTTGTCACAATAATACATAACATATCTCCATTGATGTGGAGAGCATAGCTGTGCATGGTTTCATGATAGGAGCTTCACCTCCATCAGCACCTGGAAACAGAAGCAGAGTGGTGAAATACAGGGCATTCCCACTGACCTGAGTACTTTCTTGTAATGTTTGTTGGGGTCCTTTTCATAGGGCACAATGCGTGGCTCAAAGTCTTCATTATTAGCCCCATCTCTGGAGTCTCTTTGAACATCTTCTCTGCCCAGGAAAAGCCTCACGTTGTCCAGTTCATCCCCGCAGGAGTCATCCGTGTCTCGTTGGGTCCAGGATACCATCAAAACACTCAGACAACATCCCAGAGACAGCCCGAGGATAAGAGGCAGAGTAGGCCTGAACACGGCCAAAAAGGAGGAAAGACGCATATCTAGCAGTTTTATAAGCTGGACTTGACGATACCGTTCTGGGAGGATTTACATCTGTGTCCTTCTGCAAAGCACTTGACGATGTAGCCACACTTCTGGCCGAAATTATAATAGTTTATCCAAAAATAAGTCTACGCAAAGGAGTTTGATTTGTTGACACAAGAGAAATTGCTCTATGTGGCACATTTATTCCACGATTTCCCCTAATACTTGTTAAAAACTTCGGAATCAATCTGTTAAGATATTTTGATATCCTGAAGATGAATAGCTAAGCTATTAATACTAGAAATGTGAACCATGTTCTTTAACTTTTTGAATCTAAATCTGTAAAATAAAAATCTTTGCAGTTAGTTAGTTGGTGATAAAATATAGTTACAAACTACGTTAATTCAATTAACATCTATTACAACTTTGCTGCTATTTAACAAGCTAAGCTAGTTCCTGTTAGTCACTGTCATGTACATTAAGATGAATTAAAGCAATCTTTAGAGTTAACGTTATGTTAATTAGATTTAGTAATGTTGGCTAACGCTAATGGTTACTTTCAAAGCAATTCAATAGGCTATTACCTACACGCAAAGTTGAATGCTTGAGGAAGTTGTCTTGGGTTTAAAAACTCCACGCTTTAAGCCTCAAACGTTTGACTTATCTGAAATGATAAACGTTGTTTCTCGGAGGAACACCGAAGAGCAAGCTAGCGAGCTAGCATCTCGTCCGTGGTTTTATTCCAGATATTCTCGCTCTTCATTCCATGTCCTCACACGCGGATTCACAAACACGTATTCCATTTGTCATTGTGTTAATGCAGCGAAAAGTAATCAAGTTAAGGCACACGTATGTCGTCCTTTTTCTTCTGTTTCTCCGCCTTCCTCAAATGTGACTGCCACTCATTGGAGAAAAATTGTCCTCTCACGTACCATTAACCTTCATCATCATCGTCATCATCATCATCACCAAGTCAGGGCTTCTTCTGCAGTAATCACCTCTCACATAGACCTTCGTGGTAAATCCTTGATTATGAAAACACACATTACATAAAACATGAAAATGGAATATTGGATAAGTGTGAACTCTTGGTCAATGTAAGCATACTGTAAGCTTCGTCAGATTCTAAAATAGTCCTTAAATCTCACGGAGGTGATCTACGACGGTATTTAATTTTGTTGACATGGTCTGGCCTATTTATTATCTACATTCAACAAAGGCAATGACGGTTTATTTTATTAAACTGCTAACGTTTGTAGCAAATGGACATTTTACTGCAGTCTCACGAGAAGGGGAGGGGTCAGCTGTTCTCTCCGCCCTTCTTGACCATATATGGTCCGTCTGGCGGTTGGTCGAGTGGCTACATCCACCCGGCGAAAAGTGGACACGAGACGCAGGTGTGCTGAGACTTATAATATATATTTAGGTAAGGCTGATATTTTATGGTGTTTTGATGAATGTTATTAATAATAACAGCTTCTTCAAACGACTTTTAAGTAAATGTAGTTTTGTCGCCTCAGAATTAGCCGTTTTCACGCTCTTGCCGTTGCTGGGCCTTGCGACAGGCTAGCTAGCATTAGCATTGCGGGCCCGTTAATTGTAGCTAGCGTTGTTAGCTTAGCTAGGAGCTAAACATGAGCTAAACGCAGCCAATTGTGAATTTATCTAAACTGATTCAACATTTCATCTTACGTATTGTATATTCACGATACTGTCAAAGACATTGTCATTGATTAAATCAGTTTAATGTTCGTAGATGGTGATGTTAACTGCATTAACACTGGTTGGTAATGGCTCATCCGGTTTTATAACATAGAACCCAACGTGGGAGCAGGTGGGACTGGAAGCTATCAAAGTGCGGTTTTGGTTAACATTACTACCAACAACAGACTTTACTTTTTTTTTTTTTTNTTTTTTTTTTTTTGTAGTTTCAGTTTAAGGTATTGCTACTAAGGTTTTCTTACATTTTCCGTACAATTATAACAACTACAGCTTTGGTCGATTGCCGGTGAATTGTAACACTGGCGAACCGGCATGTTTGTTACTTAACGCTTTTCGTAAGAGGATAGTCATTTTAACCTGATTTCTAGTATATTTTGGTCCGTATAATTAAAATGAACCATTAAGTTGTAAAATCCTGTATCTACCTTGAAACTGGGGATGGAAATGGTTTTACTGGCATAATGTAATAGTATTCTAGGCACTATCGATCAGTGTGTCCCTTTTTCCTGATCCTCAGTGGGGTTGAACACAGCCATGCCATCCGACCTGGCCAAGAAGAAGGCAGCAAAGAAGAAGGAGGCTGCCAAGGCTCGACAGCGTACCAAGAAACCTGATGAGGTCAATGAAGAGAGTGAACAACCAGAAACCCAGCATAACGGAGCAGAGAGCAATGGTGAGATGAGTATTGTGCTTTTAATATAAAGTGCCATTACAGGATTTATTGGGATTTACTGTGATATGCATCATTTTCTTCAAACACTGATATGATGTACACAACTTGATTCTCGGTCTGATTTACCAGACTATCTTAAATTAGCAATTTTGTAGGTAATTTCTGATTGGTAGTATGTGGAAGATGTCTAACAGATTTATCTTGATCAGGGATTGCCAGTTTGATGCAGGAGTTGGATGAATTTGAGCTGCAGAAGACAGAGGCACGAGCAGTGACAGGGGTTCTAGCTTCACACCCCAACAGCACTGACGTCCATATTAGCAGCCTGTCACTCACTTTCCATGGCCAAGAACTGCTTGCAGACACCAGCCTTGAGCTCAACTCAGGCAGACGCTATGGCCTCATTGGCCTTAACGGCACAGGTAACAGGCTTCTCCTGGAAGAGGATGTATCTAGGCTTGGTTTATACATTTTACAGCACCTGATGTAACACCTATATTAAAAAATAACACACCATAGCATGGTGTCTCAGTAAACACCTCCCATTACAGATGCTTGATTATGGGTCCTTAACACTCTTACAGATACACAAGCTGTTCTGATAACACTGCACTCCTTCAAAACTGATAAATGCTCTTGTCTTCTTCAGTATGCTTTCACTGCACTTATATCAGCTTATAAGCATTGCACAGTTGCTCATACGCAGTTCTTCCTTAAAGCAGAGGTTGGGTAGCTGTTGTGTAAATTTCTTGATGTCGTGCTAAAATAAGTAAAATTCACTACTTTTCTTTGGTAGGAAAATCCATGCTGTTGTCAGCCATTGGGCATCGTGAGATTCCCATTCCAGAGCACATAGATATTTACCATTTGACCCGGGAGATGGCCCCCAGTGAGAAGACAGCTCTACAGTGTGTCATGGAGGTTGATGAAGCGAGGATCATGTTGGAGAAGGAGGCAGAGAGACTTGCCCATGAAGACTGTGAGTGACGTGGTCTATGTTACAACAACAAACAAACAAAGAAGGGGAATTAAGTTTTCATAGTATAGTCAAAATAAAGACAATAAAATACAGGAACTATATTTGCCTCTGACTGTAGATGAGACTGATAGCCAAGACTAGTACTTTCATTTTCAAATGCAGAGGTATGAAAATTAACACTGGGGATGCTGTTCCATATGCAGTTAAGTGTAGCTGTATTAAAATTAATAATCCTCCCTCCCCACACAGCGGAATGTGAGAAGCTGATGGAGCTGTATGAGCGTCTGGAGGAGCTGGATGCAGACAAGGCAGAGATGCGAGCCTCTCGGATCCTCCATGGTTTGGGCTTCAGCGCTGCTATGCAGAACAAGAAACTCAAGGACTTTAGTGGAGGATGGAGGATGCGTGTTGCTCTGGCCAGGTGAAGATGAAAAGTTTATTGCACCACAATTCAGCTTCAGAATAGGATGCATGCTTGTCTCTATGCTGGGATTATAATAAGTTGTGCCTTTTGTGAAGTTTATAGTATTGAGTTTTTGTTGACACTGTCAGAGATGCAGAATTATCTCTGGTAATTCTACATATAGTGGTGTTGATTTATTGGATTGCATTACGTTGAAATATGTTTGCAATATAACTATAGAAATACAGGAAGAATAATTCAAGGGAACAAAAAGACTAGGTAACATTTCTAAGAGTTGATAGCAAGACAATCAACACTAGTACTGCCTACATATTATATTTTTCACAATGACAAGTTTCTTTTAGCTTGAAATGTTAATGACAGTCCCGTATTTCTCTAGAGCTCTGTTCATCAAGCCCTTCATGTTGCTTTTGGATGAGCCCACTAACCACTTGGATCTGGATGCTTGTGTGTGGTTAGAAGAGGAGCTCAAGTCGTAAGTTTAAACTACACATGATCAAGCAAGTAGTGAAAATAAATGATACATATTGAGCATTCTGCTTGTTCTTTGTCAGGTTCAAGCGAATCCTTGTGCTCATCTCACACTCTCAAGACTTCTTGAATGGTGTGTGCACCAACATCATCCACCTGCATCAGAGGAAACTGAAGTACTACACGGTAAGAACACTTAGCTGAAGCCACAGTTCATGCTAAATAGAAAAATGAAATATTGTCAAAGCATTGTCAAAGCAAACAAGCTAATTAGCTTTAGTATCGCTAAGGGTGTGTGACCTCATAAGACTCTATAAGGAACTGGGTGTGGGATGTTAATAATGTATGTGTGTGTTTTGCCTTGTGTATCTGGTTTGTCTACTTTACATTGGATGACTGTACACATCTATTTTTATTTGAAGGGTAACTATGACCAGTATGTGAAGACCAGGGAGGAGCTGGAAGAGAACCAGATGAAGCGTTTCAATTGGGAACAGGACCAGATAGCACACATGAAGGTAAATTAGGGACCACATGTGGTGGACTTGTTGGACTTGTTTCACTGCAATTCAGCCCAGAGCAGGCATTCTGAGACCAGTCCAGGTTGAGGACCTCCAACAATGAAATATGTATATTATGAACTACCTTTTGGTAAGAATTTGTCCCAAAGTGACCCATCTGAGGTTGGTGTTGGTTATGCTTTAGTAAACCACTATTTTCTATTCAGAGATGGGCAGTGAATCGCAGAGATCAAACACCACTTCTTAGTATACTCGCACATTTTAGATATTTTTATGAGTAAGCATAACTGCCTCAGTCTTTAGTCATACTCCTCCATTTTAAATGTGAAAGCGTTCCAATGGTGAGAAATGCCTATAAGCCCAGTAACATTTTTGGACCTAATGTTCTTTTTCTATATCTCCCCTCCAGAATTACATTGCCAGGTTTGGTCACGGCTCTGCAAAGCTGGCACGACAAGCACAGAGCAAAGAGAAGACGCTGCAGAAGATGGTGGCATCAGGCTTGACAGAAAGAGTTGTGAATGACAAGGTACAGCACGGTTCACTGATATCTCTGTCGCTAATGGTTTGTAATCTGCCACCATTATACTGTAAGCCTAGAGGCAGTGGCTGTTTTAAGTTGGTTTAATGCCAAACATGTCCTTACAAAATTTTTGTCATACTTTTTCTATCATTATGGTGCAGTAGAGAAGCAAGTTTTATAGATGCTATGATGCTGTAAATTGCTTTTACTATAGTCTAGCATATTTAAAAGTTAAATTGTGTGGACATTAGTTTGGCTTGCATGAATGCTGTTTTACAAGAGCCTACAGTTGGCTTTATAAATAGGTTAACCCAATCTTAATGTTCATGACCCACACACGAGTCATGAACCACACCTTGAAAAACAGCAGCTTAGGGCGCACACACACTAACAACACTTTTGTCTCCCACAGACGCTGTCATTTTATTTTCCTCCCTGTGGGAAGATTCCTCCTCCTGTTATCATGGTTCAGAATGTGAGCTTCAAGTACAGTGACAACACAGTGAGTATTTTGCTAATATTATAGCATTCATAGAGCTATGTTTACATGAATATGGATATCAATTTTTGTCAATGTTTCCTGTAGCCATACATATATAAAAATTTGGAGTTTGGTATTGACTTGGATACACGAGTGGCTCTCGTGGGGCCCAACGGAGCAGGAAAGTCAACACTGCTGAAGCTGCTGATGGGAGAAGTAAGTGTATTTCCCTATTTTAATTCAACAGTTTCCATGACTCGTGTTCTCCTTCTTACCTTTCTTTTTTTTTGCTTTTCTTTTTTGTAGCTCCTGCCCACTGATGGCATGATTCGCAAACATTCTCACGTCAAGATTGGCAGATATCACCAGGTAAAACACTGAGCCTGCTGATGGCACCTTAAGTCTGCATTTTAAAATTCCTACGAGCATCGCCCCTTCAGAACCAGAGAGGTTCCAGAGTAGCTTAAGCCCATGTCTCAACTCAGATTTGATTCTGTCTTCAGGGTCCACATGCTCAAACAATTCTTTTAATGGTGACTGTTTAACAGAGATATATCGTTGTGCTGACCTTAGGTTTGATTTCTGCTCCTCATGTTGCAGCATCTGACGGAGCAGCTGGAGCTGGACTTGTCTCCTCTGGAGTACATGATGAAGTGTTTCCCAGAGATCAAAGAAAAGGAGGAGATGAGGAAGATCATTGGTCGCTATGGCCTGACAGGAAAACAACAGGTAGAAATGGGATACTTATGAAGCATTTATTTGATGCCTCATATCCTTTTTTTTGTTTGTCTGTAGTTATTTACTACTCTACAACTGGAATTTGTTGCAGGTCAGTCCGATCAGGAACTTGTCAGATGGTCAGAAGTGCCGGGTGTGTTTTGCCTGGCTGGCGTGGCAGAACCCTCACATGTTGTTCCTCGATGAGCCCACCAATCACCTGGATATTGAGACAATTGATGCTTTGGCAGAAGCTGTCAATGAGTTTGACGGCGGGATGATGTTGGTTAGCCACGACTTCAGGCTCATTCAGCAGGTATGTAATCATGGCCATAATCCTGTTACTTGTAGTTAAATTGCTTAGGATTTTTACAATGGTTACATTTTGTCCTTAAAGCTCATTCTGGTGTAGTGTCTTTTTTTTTTTGTGTGTGNACAATGGTTACATTTTGTCCTTAAAGCTCATTCTGGTGTAGTGTCTTTTTTTTTTTGTGTGTGGCATTCCAATTGTGATTAATTTAGTAGTTTATTGTATGTATTTTGTCCATATTCATTAAGGATACTCTGAATGTGGTTGGAGACAGTGCTGTACACCACTTGTGGTTGGCACATTAATTTTATTAGTTAGCTAGCACCATTATAATCCTCATCTTCTTTTCTCCAGGTAGCTCATGAGATCTGGGTGTGTGAGAATCAAACCATCACAAAGTGGAATCGGGACATCCTGGCATATAAGGAACACTTGAAATCAAAGATTGAGAAGCAACAGGCGCATGACATCTAAAGCAGCATCACTTTCTGAACCACTCCTTATTTTGCATCATTGATTTGACCTGCGAGCTCCTGAAGGGATAAACGGGGTTTGCATTGCAAGAATGGAAACGATCTTATGCATCTTATTGGACACGTCTGCACATGTTGTACAATTTAAATCTTGACAGTGACCCAATCCCCTCATATCACCTCAGGCTGCACTCTGATTGGCTGATTCACTTGAAGCATCTCAGTGCATTTTGGAATGCATTCCATTGTGCTGTCTTCATNGGCTGATTCACTTGAAGCATCTCAGTGCATTTTGGAATGCATTCCATTGTGCTGTCTTCATAGAAACTTTTATTTTTCCAAATGTTTTGTTTTACCCCAATATGTATGCAGCAGCTTTTAGGTCATAAGTCTTTTTTTTTTTTTTTTTTTTTTTTTTTTTTTTTTTTTTTTTGTTTTGTTTTGTTTTGTTTCACTGTGTAAAAGAGCAGTTCTACCTTATTTAACAATGTAATGCAATACAGGTTCATCTGAATAAATAGAACATACAATGGCATAATTTGAGAAGATTTTATTACTTTAGCATCTTGTTCAAACTTCAGTGAATACAGTGCCCTTAATCCAAAATCATTTTGGGAAAATAAACTATTTTACATCTCTGTAAACAAAAGGACAAAATCTCATTCCATAAAAGAAGTTGCTTTGGATTCTGGCTTGTGAGTCGTGTGACTGCATATATCCAACCTCATTACAGCCAGTACACTGTAGTGTATGTACACTGTGTGTATTATGTACACTGTCCAGAATATGACACTGAAAATCACTGGGCGGTTCCCAAAATATTGGCATAATATAACTAAACAATAAAAGAGGGATAATTTAATAGTTACTTGTGGAACATCTGAAGCCGATACAATTAAATGGTGTGTGTCAGGGTCTTGAAAGCATTATGTGCATTTGTGGATTTAACTGGTGGGGGAAAAAAAACACATCCAAAACCATTTATTAATTCAAAACTAATCAGACTATCTTTTTCTTTCCCTAAACTCTAGATTAAATAACAGGTGGCAAAATTATTACTGGTAGACATTGACTGTCTTCACACACCACCCAAACAATCTTCAACCAGACTCAGTTTTAGCTTAGTTTACCATTTGTTATTTAGCTTAGAATTCATTGTTTGCTATCAGGCTGCTAGTCACTGATCTGAAAATACATGCTGTGATATATGTTCTATTTCCAGCATGAAGTACAGTATGTTACAGCCAGATACTGTAGCTCCACCAGGCCAAACGGGAGAAACAGGTAGCTTCAACCAATGAGGCTGCATAAATCTTGGCGAATGTGTCAGCTGGAGCTCTCCAGAGACGACGGCTGCAGTGTATGAGAGTAATTGATCATATACTGTATATGTATAAGTAAACATTATAGCGGGCCTAATTTTTAAACACAAGGCTCCCTTCTAAGATTTCAACTAAGTAGTGGACATGATTAGGAGATTAGTGCCACTAGCTGCAGTTGCAAAAGTGCAAGTAGGAGATGTGTTTCAGCTATGCTTTCCAGGCTATCTCAGGTATTGGTGGGCCGCAGAAAGAATATGGCGCTCAGTGGCCTTCCAGCTCTTCATCTGAGACTTCATCAAGGGGAATGGTGTGAGTGTGGCTTGCCCGAATGCTGCTGATGTTGGCAAAGTAGAGGAGGTTGGCAATACCCAGCAAAGTCACACCAGTGCAATCCAGATTCACCTGAGCCAGATGCATGTGTTTCAGGAACTTTAGACCTGAGAAAACAGAATTTAAATTTGCTGAGCTTGTTCGTCCTTTGGAATATAGAAAGACAAATTTACATGCAAACTTAATACATTTCAATATTTTGGGGTTGACTTAGATTTTAGTGTGCGATCTCACCATGGTCTGTGATCCGTGTACGGCTGAGGTTAATCTTTACCAGCTGGCTGCAGTGGATCAGACCCCTCCTCACTACTGTGTCTCCCACCTGAGTGCTGGCTAACCCCAACACCTAAAAAAAGAAAAAAATTAAAAAATAAGACATCAGTACAATTTATTGCATACACATTGTGGTTGTCTCAGATGCCACTACTTGTAATTGAAACCTTTTATGTTCTTTGGAAACAGTTACTTATAAGATGTATTACTGTCTTGACATAGAAAACATTACTGAACAACAGGTAATCATGTTAAACTGCCAGTTTTACAAGTTGTACATCACAGCAATTGCAGCAACTGCTTTCTGTCTGCAAGCATACCCTTGTGATTTCAAAAATAATGTGATGCTGCAAAAATAATGTGGTAGAGTTACTATTGACAGGTCTACAAATACGTCACCAATAATATCACCTGGAGGTGTGGCAGACAGGTGATGAGTGCAGCCACTCCTCGGCTGGTGACTGCTGTGCGGTCCAAACACAGCTCCTGCAGCTCTTGCAGAACAGATAATGGTGGAAGTCCAGCATCTGTTACCTGAGTATTACTAAGGGACAACTTCTTCAACCTGTGCACACCAAGCACAATACTCTCATGAGTTGGAATCAAACTAAAATAGCATTAGCACCCTACATGTACTCTGAGAGATAATTTACAATAAGCCAGTCATTACTGCAAATAGATGTATCTGCATTATTTTGCTGTATAATTAAGTTTGAGGCGTGGGAGTGACCTTGTCATGGTGGACAGCTGGCTGACTCCCTGGTCTGTGACTTGTGTGTAGTCTGTCAGGTCCAGCTCTGAGAGCAGAGTCAGTCTTGAGAGATGAGAAAGCCCACTGTCTGTCACAGCGTGGCGTCCAGGGAGGGTCAGATGGCTCAACTTTAGTCCTGCGGAAAAGCCAGAAACTTCATTAAATGTTTGAGTCAATGCAGATTTCGACAATTCTGTTTCACTCACAAAATGTTGGATGGGCTATTTTGTTGCATGTTGTCTGCTTATTTTTACTTGTTCCTTCCTGCTTACAGACCTGAGATGATTTTCAGGATATGGTTGCCATCCACTACAGGGACGCCTCCCAAACTGAGGCAAGACAGAGAACTGTGGGAGGCAAGGAGTTCCAGGGATGCCTCTGTGACACGTGTCCCATCCAGGTTGAGAGTCTGCAGGCTGGACAACTCTGCTAAAGCTGACACATCAGTAATCTGAAGGGAGGGTCAGAGGCCAATGAAAAAACAATGAAACTGTAATGTAAGTACCAATCATGATTGAGATGTCAGAAGTGCATGCAGAACTGTAGTACCTTAGTGTGCTTGATGCTAAGTAGTCGCAGACATGGTGCACAGGTGGGCAGGACTGCCAGGGTGACTTCAGTCACTGCTGTCTGGTTCAGGCTGAGCTGAGCAAGGCAGGACGGGACTGACTGGAGAAATGCCAGCATTCCTGCATCGGTGACTTTGGTCTGATCCAGGGACAGGAAATACAAACTCTTTAAACCTTGAAGAAACAGAAAGAATGAAAATAAGATTATGGTCCTACTTGGTAAAAGTGTTCATAAAGGCAAAGTCCATTCATCTCTAAATACAAGTACTTAACATAAGCACATTATAGTTTCAAAGAGCAGCTTATATTTGGACATAATTACCAGACGGAGAGGTGGAGTTACATGATCTATTTTATTATTTATCCCATTAAAACCAAACCTGTGATATGTTGCAGACAGGAGTCAGTCAGTTTGCTACAGGAAGCCAGGTTGAGGTACTGAAGTTTGACCAGGCTGGACAGGATTGATAACCCAGAGTCTGAACAAAACAAGTATACAATGAAATACCAGAAATATTGATCAAAAATAGTGCAAAAGTTTTACACCATCAACTTTTGAATGGACCTATAAATAATTTTCCTAATAGCTTAAATGCTATAGACAAATGCTATACCCGTGATGAGAGGAGAGTTAACCAGACTCAGATGCTTCAGTGCAGTGAAAGCCCGCAACTGCCTCAGCAGCTCATTGGTGGAGTAAGGGTAGCAGTTAAGAACAAACTTCTGTAATGGACAACCAAAGAAGAGCTCAAGGGTGCGTGGACGGAGGAGCCTCTCGCGAGACATGTGGTCAAGAAGCATCTCTGCGAGCTCCGGGGTCAGACATGACAGACTGCTGCTGTACTGCATACTGGGAGCTTTGAATAGAGAGATGGCCAAGATTGACCACAGTGAGTAAATAAACAGCATGGTGCTGTGCTGTAGTCATGTTTCACATCAGATTCCCACTCCAAAGTGGAGTATTAACAGTAAAATGCAGCAAATTTTGGATGGGTCTCTCACCTGTCATAAGGTGGACAGTTGCTCGGGTGGCCAAGGCACATAAGGATGGCACGCTAGGAGTTCTGAAGGGTCTTTTAGTAGGTGATGGGTGTCCCTGACTGGTACAGGGGTCTTCTTGTTGTGCGGCTCTTTGAAGACGCTCTACTGCAGCCATCCTTGCAGCTACAAGCGCCACACGAGGTTCTGGATCTTCATGCTCTGCTATGTCCTCAACTGGGGCCTCCCTGTAACACGTAGACCCAACCATCTTACACACACATCTTATAAAATATATGTTAATATCTCACAGTCAAAGTATTTGATTTCAGCAGTACTGCATCTAAAATACCAGAAAATCTTTGACTTCAATGTGCTGTAAATGACAAAGATACAAAAAGACTTTTAAATTAATTCAATTCAAAAATTATTACAAATGTATTCATGGTAAGTGTTATCAGCTAATGTGCTTTTACATTACACTTAGCCTTAAGTACCATTCTGTCTAGTCACCCACCTCATCCGATTGCCTTGCTCTGGCCACTGGTGCCGATGCTCAAATCCTCCATGATTCCTGTTCTCCAGAAAGAAAGGCAGCCGCGGCATTCCTGTCACAGTTATTCAAGTGAAAATTTTAAGCTATAAGGACATGCTAATACCGCCAAGCTGAAATACAAAACAGTCTCTGACATAAAAACCAGCCCATATAAGTCTACTAATATCATGTCCATCAGCTCTTAAGCAGATTTTAAGTCCTATAATTGCTGCTAAAAAACAAAATTTACACTTTGCAATCAAAGATATATCCCGCACCTCTTATTAACATCTTGTGTTCTATACGTTGACTCTCCTCTAACTACCATAGATCCACCTTGGACTGAGCTCTGGTCACGTACTCGCCTGACACACTTTCAGACTACTATATGAAAACCACGTGTTGAAAGACTGTGCGCTGTGGAGGCACAGTTCTCATTGGTGGGTTCAGCAGCTCTGACCTTATGTACTGTATGTTAGAAAGACAGGGGCGTTCACCTGTCCTAATCCTGTCAGCTTTCTTCCATATGGACATATGACATACATTACTGGGCATTCTAACTTTCTGAGGAAGCCAAAGCCAACTTATGTAATATATAGTATGAAATTGATTGAAAGTTAAAGCTTAGAGAGAGAGAGAGGGGAAAAGCAAGGAAAACGAACGGCAAAAGGGCTTCATCACAATCCCTGGCACAAAGAGCAGTACCATCAAGCATGTGAGGCGGTTCTTCCTCTTGCTCATCATCATCTGAGCCAGCATCCTCCTCAGCATTTCCAGGAACCAGCTTCTGGCCTCGCCCTGTTGAGCAGCACCAGAACTGCATTCAGTGGACTATATAAATAAATGAATCACTGCAGTGATAACTTTAATAGCCTAATAATACAATTATTTGGTGAGGAATCCCAATAAAATGCCTAAACACACAATTTATTAAAATTGGAGAATACCTTCACTTGGTGCCTTTAACACTCACCCCAGAAATGAGAAGGCCCAGACAGCAGATGACCAACATCAGGGATCCCTGCATAATTCACTGCCTCTTCCCACAGCTGGTTGGGGAGTGGTGGCGGCAGAATGGGATCCTGCCCTCCTTCCCTCTCCTGGCCAGGGATCTGTGGCTGAGGAAGTACAGCACACGGAGCCAGATTATTCTGTCCCTCTGACACCTGATCTGCTGCACTGGATGGATCCTGCGGCGTCTCTGGCGGAGTGGTCTGAATACACAAAGCAGCATTGGGTGTGAGGCCAAGAGAGTGGAGCGAACAAGCCAGCTCTGCTTCCCCAAAGCGTTTCCGTGGAAAACCCTGGAGGAGAGAGAAGCTGGGAAGGGATGGGTGACGCCTGGTGATGTGCTCCACCACGCTGCGTAGAGGGGCATCAGCTGGGAAGCGCTCACGCATGGACTCACCAGATGGCAGCCGAATCTGCAGCAACACACACAAAAGATTTTAACAACTGTGAGCTTGAAATCTGGACTTTGTAACTTAACTGTGTTTGGTTTACACACACAATATAAACTTCTTCACAGCCTCACCATGAGAATACATGTGTTATGCACATTAGTCTGAGTCTTCCCCCCAAGTTTCTGGCCTTGACCACTGGAAGGAGATGTCTCTGTGGTGGTACTAGTCTGGATCCTCTCCTGCAAGCTTTTCCGGTCCTCAGCGATCCGCTTTAACACCAATTCGCGTTCCTGGTGGAAAAGCAGAGTATATGAAGGTATGAACACTGACACTGGATGCTTTTCTCCATAGATTTCTATGTGATAAGCTCGAATCAGATTTCCAGTACTCCTGACTGCTATAACAGTCAGTACTAGGAGTTAATTTCCTGTTGACCTGTTTCTTTTGTCTTCTCTCTGCCCTGGCCTCCTGAGCAACACGCCGTCTCTGCTGCTCTTCAAAGTCACTCTTATCCAGTTTGATGCGGGACTCCACTGGTTGTAGCTCAGCGGACAGTGTACAAGACTGTGATAGTTTCAGCACCAATGAAGGGCAATCTGTTAAACACATAAAATTCTACTGAGACATAAAGAATCAGAAAGACAATCCTTTTGATTCCTAAAATATCAGTCCATTTAGGCCTTTTTCAGAACTGTAATGACTAAAATAAATACAACCATAACAGGCTAAATTAGTTTGTGTCCCCTTTTCTAATCACAGCTTCCTAAACCAAATGGCACACTATAGATAAGAAAAATGTTTAATACAATCCAACCTGCTTGATGCCATACCTTTACTGCCAGCAGGAATCTTCTGTGACTCAGAAGTGCTTTGGTGTGCTGCCTCTTTGGGAGGGTTGAATGCAGCGAATGCTGTTTCAGCTGGCTGAGATGGCTGTTTGACCAATTTGTGCCGCGGATACTGTCCCTGTAAGAGCCTGTTAACAAATGAGGGAGGGACAAAAAAATAATTTGTAAGTGAAAGTGAGAGATCTTTACAAACTGAAGGGAGATAGTCCATTACAATTTTGATGATGATGAGGTCCACTTATTTCTAAACACATGGAATAGAGCTATAGAACATAGATAATAGAACAGATACAGTATAGAACATAATAGAACAGCTAGAACAACTCACCACTCAGCTGCCTCTGGCACGGAAAAATGTCCTGCCTGCATTGCAGCCTGTATCTGCTCCTGTGTGAATCCCATCTCACTGAGGGTAAGGAATAACTCCCCAATAGTCTGCAAAGTAGGATCAAACAAAAACACAGTAATGACAAACTTAACATTTGCATTAAGTTACATACTCCTTGAACAAGAGAAAATAAATTCTGACTTCTGATTCATTCAGCCAAATATGGCAGAAAAAAATAAGCCTCCTGCTGAAACTATTAGTTAACTGATTAGTTAATCAACAGAAAATTAACAATTATATTTTAATATTTAACAACTATTCATTTAGCAAGTACAAATGCTAGGAATTTATATTGGGAATTTATCACTATTTTGATGACTTCTTATAGATTGAATAATTAACTGAAAGAATTATTGATAGATTAACCGATAATGAAAGTTAATTAGGGTCTTAATTGGCAACATTCCACTTTACAGTTCATTCATGCCAAAACTGAGTAATTACTAAATTACTATTGTTTTAAGTATTTTCATTTATATAACTTTATCAAACAGCTATTATTATTTAATAACATAAATAAATTGGGCTTTTAATGAGGAGAATAGGTGAAGTTAAGAATAAGTAGTTTAATCTTTTGTTAAATACATTTTAAACTTAACTTTAAACACTTTGGAAATACCAGTAATTGTGTGTTAAGTATCTATTATCGATTACCTATCTATACACTAATATATCAGTCCTTCAAAATAAATCTGAAAAAAGCTGATCACGCAGATTCATCCAAGGCTCAAAGTTAGTTCATCAAACACAATCACGTGAAGTTTTAGCTAAGTAAGTTAATGTTAATCGGTAAATTTAAAGTTCACATTCGACAACAGCAAACCAGCTAACCTACAGCCAGCTGGGTCGTTGCTGTCATGTTTGTCGAACAGTGAGCGAGTGACTGTCAACAAGCAACGTTAGCATGACGGCTAACAGCTGACGATGGAGAGCTTTAGCACGGCTATAGCTAAAACAGCTAGCTGGCTAACATTCTTGTACCATACGATGTTATATTAAAAACCGAGCAGCTGCAGCTTACCGGAGAGCCAGCAGAAGTCATACCGCCGGTTCAATGTTATCTCATTAAAATCAACGTGAATTAATTGTTAATTAACAACTTAGTTGACTTCCTGGTTTGATCTGCAGTGCAGCCTACTACGCTAACAGCCTGACTTCCTTGACTTGTGGATTATATCAGTATTTCCTGAGTTTGGCCTGCCAGAGTCTATTCCTCGAGGAAAGCGACCAGATCCCACCTCTTTCGCACGGTTTGGCAGACCTAACATGTCCTGACTATAATAATAGCTAATCATAACATTGATCATACATAGCCCAACACAACTATGGATTACGAGTGGCGTTTTTGTTGGTACACAGTTTAGGAGTAAGTCTCCTGACAGACAAAACTTAGGGAGTGAATGTGCAATGTATTGATAGAACAACTTCTACAAACAACCACTATGCGTCTCACTTCAAGGGAACTCTTCTCGACAGAGAATCCAAAAATTAAATTACAGATCGATTTCCAGTGATGAGTAAACGGGTTTCACAAAAATATATAAAAATAATTGCATCGCGCTTAACATGTATAGGTCTGGCTTCAGTTACAAGAAGCTACCAATAGGGGTCATTCAAACTCTGCATATTTTTCCCTGTATAATATTCTCAACAAACATGAACTGCACAAAAAAAAAAAAAAAAAAAAAAAAAAAAAAACAATACATAGAAATTCTTTGATAAACCCAATGAAATACTCCGGCAACATAATAAGTCATAAGTATAATTAAGATAAATTATCAGGTAAATATCAATATAACGTGCATGTAACTTGTTGATGGATCATCACAATGTTGAACAACCACAAATATATTAAGTCTAATGTTATTTTATTTATTAAATGCTCCATTCCGATCTAATTTATATCAATTTGACTTATATTGCAGTCATAAATAGGCCAAGTTGTGATGGATGATGAACACTAATTCTAATGACATAAATTCATCGTATGTGTTCTGTAATCGTAAACATGTTCATATCTCGTACCACCTATAATGCTGTAAATGTGAACATATTGATATATACTTGTAATTTATAAATCTGTAAATGTTTACCGAGTGCATTTGTGCGTCTAAGCGCACAAGAGGAAGTCAGCATCATAACGGAACGATGCCTTAGCAGCCTTCATCAGAAATATGTATCATCATCATTTACGCAGGCGCAGCAAAAGCGATGGGAATCTTACAGAATTATTAGAATAATAGCGGAATTTAAGCCATTTGGCCTTCAAAATAAAGCCATAAAAGAATGTTTTTATTAAAAAAACATGAATTTTTACGTAACGGTGAGACGTAATATTTGTTGAAAACAGCATTACAATTATACTAACTTAAACAAAAACTTGTTTTGCTTAGGTAATTGCCTTTATACATTTTTGACTGTCGAGAAGGGTTTTATTTTGACACGTTCACAGGAAGTTTCAGTGGTTTTATTGTCACAATCCTGACAACTGGTGTCCAAGTCATTCAGTGAGTTTGCGGTAAGTACCAGTCACCATAGAACAAATATTCTATTGTCTTTGCCCGGTGTTTGTAATTATAAGTGACACACGCTTTTTGTTTTAGAGAAAATATTTTAAATTAGAAGCAGCGTTATTTTGAAGGTGGTAAGGCGGTTTTGAATGTTGAGTGGGTTTTTCTGTGAAGCGGCTCTGCCACACACACACATGAAAGCAGCTGAGCTGCTGCTGTGTGTGATTTCGCTTTGTTTCTCGGCTTGTTAAACAGGTGAAAGAAGGAAAATTAATGAAAATTTGTCTGAACTTCGAGTTTTAATGTTGGTTTAAGCCTTCTGCCAGACTGGTAAGGACTCAAGGTGATATCGGATCAAGGTAGCCATTACTCCTGCTGACAGTATAAAAATGTGATGATGACTATGAAGGCAGGGGGATGACGTTGTGTCTACATTAAAGCTCAGTGTATTGTTGAATTAATCTGCTTTTGTGTTGAATAAGAGACAGTCAACATGTGATGAACAGATTGGGAGGTGTGGTCAGCTTTACTCATTCATTCACATCTCTGTGGAAGAAGCATCCTCTTGTTTCTCTGGTGTGGCAATCATATGGCTTTGGCATTTTCTTTTGATAAACATGTGTAGCATTATGATTTATACTTAAGCATGATACAAACTAACTTGATATGTAACCTATGACATGGATTCTCAGGTTTGTTGACAAGATACTAGAGTTTTTTTTAACTTATTTAACCTCATTTTGAGATTTTTGTTGTTTGCTTTTATTGCACTACAGGGCTGGGAATAAAAGTTGAAGGACTCACCATTCTCTGATTGTGCCATCAGGTGTGCAACCAGTGATTATTTTCATTCATCAATTTAGCATGCAGTCATTCATTTATGAAATGTTAAAAACAATGCCAAATTCCTCCTTAACAGAGCCCAAAGCAGTGACTTAAAATTGCTTACATAACCTAACCAAATCCAAAAATACCAATTTATAACAAGCAACTTGTTGCTTATGTAAAGTTTTAACCAAATATTTAATAATTTTTTAAGAAAGACATAAACCTTATCCAAACGTGGATTAAATTACTTTTCTTTCAGTCTGATCATTTTCTTATTGACTAATTATTTCAGCAATAGTATCTAAAATAAAATCCCTGCCCTAGCTAATGACACTGCAAAAACATCTTCTCAAAAGTGAGGATTTGCTGCATTTCTTTGTTTTATATACTTACAGCTGTAAATTGCATCCCATTATGTGCGTTAACTATTGATAAAACAACTACTGTTTAAAAAAAAAAACTGTTGTTGCTTAAACAAAATAAGAAATTTGAGGCTGTTATTTTTGGATTCTTGAAACTTGTGATGAGAGTTTGATGTTTTATACAAGTGAATAATTGATCAGTAATGAAAATAATTGATAATTGCTGCACTGCTAAGGATTCTTTTTGCTAAGAACCTATTAGAAACCCTTCCAGCCTCTCTGATGGTCCATGAGTGCCCCTAGTTAGGGCACCATAGCTCCAAAATTATTATCTGTCTCATGGTTAAGAGATGTCAGGACGTGGCCTGAGGCAGGACGGAGGAAGGACGAGCTTTTTCTGCTGACTCACCAGTATCAGCTCAGGTTATCTGAGGAGACATTTTGCTTTGATGTAAAGCTGAAAATCACATTAAATCAGTCTGTTTTTCATAGAGACCGTTAAATTAATTCTAACTGAAATAACCCACCAACAAAACATGACCAGTCCATTTAAAATGTCGACATTCTCAAGGACTCAAAAAGTAATGTAACCTGAAATGTTTGTTTTAATGAATTTGGCCTTGTTCAGTCCTTAAATATACACACAGTCAAATTCTAGACTTGTTCAGCTTCCTTTATAATAGAATTCTGTGCAACACATGAACACACAGACTGGGCCCATTTCGTCACTGTGATCTCAATCTCTGCCTTTATGTGTTTCTTCTTGCTTCAGTGGAGGATGTCAAAATAGTTCTCTTATAAAGTAAAATGTGAGAACAGTGTGTTTTTGCTTAGAAACAAAATGTCAAAGCACAAAGATGAGAGCCTTCAGATTCCTGTTCTGAATTGCTTGGTCATGCACAAGACGAGGAAGGAAAAGAGGAACATAATAAGCCTTTTTTTTTTTTTTTTTTTTATCATGACCTCTTACGGGTCATGTTTGTTTATTTTACCTTCGTTACCGGTCAAGAAACACATCACATTTTGTACAATTCTAGGTTAACTTAAAACCCAACCCATTCTGTTTGGATCGCTCACCCTTTGTTGGAGATTCTGGATTTTAGTCGCACTATAGTCTCTAATTCACTTGGCTGTTGCTGCACTGTAGTAATGTGTCGCCTACCAAGTTGTGTTTAATTACCGGTAACAGCTTTGGCAGAACACTTTGGAAGCTGAAAAGTTTCAGTACAATCTTTCACATTAAACCCCATTAAGCTGTCTGCAGTCTGTTTGGACAATCTAATTACACAGAAGTAAACTACAAACTATATGGTCCTGGCTACCACCTGCCTCGCTGCCAGGCTGGTGTCAAGTTTTCCCAAGTTTGAATTCTCATGCTTTTGCCTGTTTTTAATCTCACATTCAGATTGTGTGGTCTGCCAGTCAAAGGCAGTCACATCACATCACATTACATTATTCCCATGACATGGATAAATGGCCGGTTTGTTTTCTAAGGCTAGTATGAGATCGTAAGCCTTTGTTTGGGTTCTGGGAGCCCAGGGATATTTTACTCCCACCCCAATCTGGATCTCGTGAGAGTAACTACAGTTATTACAAAATACACTGGGTCAGAGCTTCACAACTGCCGTGTTTTGTGAGAAGGTTGCTTTAGCTTTTGTGCTGCTAGTGCAACCTGAGCAGCCTTGGATGCAGTTTTGACAAGAAGTAACACACCCTAACACTGCTGGAGCTGCACTGCTTAGGAACAAGGCAATAGTGACTAAAAAGCTCTTATTGTCTGGTACATGGTGGAAAAAAACCAAACGGTGACAATGAAGATGTAGGAAGCATATAAAGTAGGCCTTAGCCAAGAATGTTGTATTCTGTTTGTATAGTGTTATAGGTCCCCAAGATTCTCTCACATAGATGTCCTTTGGGTATTTGAGAGAAAATGAGCCATTTGTCATATATCATGGTCTGGTTTAAGCATTATAATTCCACTGTGGGCTTCACTGTTTGTCAAAATCCACAGGAGTATAACCTTTAGGCCTTCGTACTTCCTCACTATTTTCCTCTTGAAGGTTTAAAAATACTAGAGACCAGAGTGGTGATTGCATTTGCCTTTCTGGATGCAGGGACAATGGGCAGGCATTATGTGAGTTGCCAGGACTCCCTCAGTCCCCCCCCCCCTTAAATCCCTCTGCACCCCAAGACAGGTGCCATGTGGGTTATAAGCACACCCATGGCTGAATGAAGCCCCTGAGGGGATAAAGAGCAAGATAAAGATGGGCACATATCCACTGACTGTAGCTGTTAGCTGTGTGATGCTGGAAATGTTCCAGTGCACATAACTCAGCACGGTCATGCCGAAGTTCTTGGACCCTGACAAACCCGGCCTCAGCGAAGTTAGCGTGGCTGCTGGGCCGTGAAGGGCAGAGGAGGGAGGCAGAGACGTCTGCACGTTTAAAGGATCAGGACGTGGCCGGGTAGCTTTGAAACTGCAGAGCTATTTCAGGCAAAAAGGCTCAGAGGCAGCACAGCTATCAGCACACACCTCTGCCAGATCCCCACAGAGATCCACACACAGGCAGCTGTCAGATACACACGGTCAGTTTTGCATTTCCAGGCTGGAAACCCGGTGGGCGAGAGTGCTGAACAGACTTCTGGTGAGTTTGTCAGATCTGTTTTGGCTTTGCAAGTTTAATTTGTGTTGTAGAGTTTTCACACGTTGGTTACTTGTTGATATGATGCTCAGTTTTTGTGTAATTAGACAGTTTAGATTGTCCTCAGTTGAACCGCTGGTCTTTATGTCAGGGAATATGACCTAATAGGCTTGCTTTTAAGGGGAAAAATAACAGGAAGTTGGGCAGAGAATTTCCGAGTTGTGTTAACGCTTTCAATGAAATCTGTATTTCTGAAGGCAGCATGTCATTGTTTAAAATTTACTTACATTCATGCATAAAAGCTTAAAAAAATGGAAGAAGCAGAGGAAAATTTGAGATTTGAGATGTACACTTGGTTGAGATGGTTTGGATGAGATACAGGATACTTTGGGTCACCACATTTAGCCAAAAATTGTGAGCCAAGACCTTCAACTGTCTCTGCAGCTGAATTTAAAGGACCATACAGGCCATTTTGCATGTTTGAGCCTAATATATTCAGTTTTCATACATATAATATTACTGACAATCATTTCCCAAAGCATGCTACTGGAATGATGAATTAAAAATGTTTTTCCTACCTTCCAGACCGCAGTTGGTTTCAGTTCATTCTGGTACGCTATTAAAATCAACTTGGTGATACTTGAAACATTCTTGGGATAGGTCATCCATCATCATGAACAAGACGTGCATTCAGGTTTTTTTTAGAAGTTACACAATGTTAGCATTTAAGTGCAGTAAAAAGCGTGGAGTCAATGTATTTCTCCACCAGGAAATATAGTCCCAAAAGAAGACCTGCATTAAAGATAAAATTAAGAGATTTTGCAGTATATCAGGAAAGCTGAAATACAGTTTTATCCTTTGGGAAATGATTGTCAGTAACGTAACATGTATGAAAATTGAATATGTTAGGCTCAAACATGCAAAATGGCCGTTATGGTCCTTTAACATGGCATCAGAATGGGGACAGTGTTTCCCCTTATGCAGGTTAAGCTATGTGGAAGAAGCATGACCAACATACTCCGTGTTGGTCATGGTTAAGAAAAAGTTGTCAGTCTTCGGACACATTCAGTCACACCTCTTTTTATAGCGAAGCACAGTTGTGTCGGTGGATCATGCTATTATCAGAACACAGGAGGGATTGAGGAAAGCCCCAGACTTTGAAGTGGACGTCAATTTTAGCCGCTTGTGGCTTTGATGGTGTTTCTTTTCCCCACAAGACATGCATGTGACTCCACAGTGAGCCACATCCCTGGGGACAAACAATTTTATCTGTCTCACACACACATACACACACACATTTCTTCAGCCCTAAAGTCTCCTATAAGCTGATGTGGAATGCAGTACTTGATTTTTGCCCGTGGTAACTTAAGCAACGTGCTTAAATCACACGACTGCTCTTTGTTCGGGGCAAAACACAATTAATGTATTAGCTTTTGTGATAAGTTGGATTATTCGTGGAATAATTTTGATTCTTCCATGACTTAACAAATCTTATTTTTCTTAAGCTTAAGACACTAAGAATCTCTGGCATGTTTTCATGCCTTGGAAGGAAAAATATACCCATAAAGTGAAGAGGCCTTATTCCAGAATGGAGCAGACCTGTTGGCTTATTCGCTTAATATGGCTTGAATGTGGCTATTTCAGCATTCAGAATTTGATGAACAAGATTTCATCGTCGCCTTTGTGGGTTACTATTTTAAAGAAAATTATCAACATATCATTGCTTTCCTACTCATTTCATGAACTGTGTACGCACATACTCACAAATGAATAAACATCCTGTGCAGATTTGTAAACACGCACGTCTGAAATGAATCATCATTTTCAGTGGAGATGTTATAAATCACAGAATGAGGAAGGATATTTCCTGACTCTCGATTAGCTTTAATAAAAGATTTGCTTTATGGAAACTTTAATCTTGGCCAAAAGTGCATAACCAGGTCAAGTCAGTGTTTTGATTTAAATTTTAGTTTCAAAACAGTTTTTAAATTGATGTGAAGATGAAGTTTATACAAGGAATCTGCAGTACCACTAATCATGGCTATTGCTTAAACCAATTTGCTCATATTTACTGCATTGAAGCCTTTTTCCCACCTCTTTTCATGAGAAATAGTTACATTCATTGCCTAATAATCCATTAAAGAAAGTGTGTGCACAATGACTCATTCCGCGTCTTACAGCCGGTACTATTTGGAATTAGAGATGTTATTCAGTTCCTTGTGTTGTGTGGCAAAGCGGCTTTTTCGCGGCCATCTCTTTCATGTTGCACCAGACTATTTACTATGGAAACTGATCTGGTCACCTATTGTCTGTGTGTTGCAACACAAGTTGAGAAAGAAACTGTAAAAGATAGTAGAGTAATAGATATTTCCACATGGGAAACACTGCATGTAAGCCATGTGATTAAAGGACCATACCAGCCATTTTGCATGTTTGAGCTTAATATATTCAATTTTCAAACACGTAACATTACTGACAACCATTTCCCAAAGCTGGAATGGTGAGTTAAAAGAAAATTTTTTTTTTTCCTACCTTCCATCCTGAAATTGGTTTCAGTTCATTCTGGTACGCTATTAAAATCAACTTGTTGATACTTGAAATGTTCTTGGGATAGGTCATCCATCATCGTGACCAAGACGTGTATTCAGGGTTTTTTTTTTTTTTGTTTTTTGTTTTTTTGAAGTTTCATAATTTTAGCATTTAATCACAATACAAAGCACAGAGTGAATGTATGTTTCCACTGGGGAATATAGTCCCAAAAGAAGACCTGTGTTTATTGAAAAATTTAAACTGTGACTTCATAAGGCTGTGTAACTATTAGCATGCGAAACATCAGATTTTTTTTTTTTAAGGTGGGTGTATCCGAATATATTTGATTTTGAAAGATTAAAAGATTTTTGCAAACTATCAGGAAAGCTGAAATACCGTTTTATCCTTTGGGAAATGATTATCAGTAACAGTACATGTATGAAAATTGAATATATTAGGCTCAAACATGCAAAATGGGTGGTATGGTCCTTTAAAGGGCCATAATGGAATTTTTGCTTGGTTTGCGCCATTAATTCTGCCAATCATTTTCCCAAAGTTTTTTTTTTTTTTTTTTTANTTTTTTTTTTTTTTTTTTAATAACGCCACAAGAAAGTTATGTTTTTACCCATAATTGTTTTTGTTTGCTTGTTTTTTAGCAGGGCTCAAAAAGTTCTAAACGGATTATGATGAAATTTAGTTGAGGGGCATGGCCCGGGGAAGAACATATTGTTGCAGGTCCAGGGCTAGATCAAGGAATTCTTTAAAAGATTTACCTTTTTTTCATATTTTTGATTAAATTCTTCCAAATAAACCAATCTCAATGTTTTTGTCATGATACACTATTAATCATTTAATCATTTAATCATTTAATCATTAATCACTGCTTCTTATGACAAAGAAAGCAATTAAATCCTATTATTATAGTAGACATTTCAATTTTGTCCAGGCTTATTTGGCCTTGATAGAGGTATGCAATGAGGCCCCTTCTATTATCTTTTTTTTCCCCCCATTTTTATTTGTAGATTTTTAATACATTTCACTTAATTTCAGTATAATGCGAGCATCAAATCACAAAGGCTGAGATGTGGTCAGGATAGTAAATAAAAACAATGAACATTATGATTTCAGCGTGTGGTAGCACAGTTGAAACTGGGGATTGATATGTTTGCACTGCAATTTAACACAAACATAAAATATGTAAAATATATGCAAAGTGTATAATATTTGAAGTAAATAGGCTACAACATGCAAAACTGATGGAACGACCCTTTAAGGACAAAAACTGATCATCGGGATTGAACTTTATTTGCTCTTTTAGCTTGAGGTCATCATTTATTCAGTGTGCTATCAGATTATATTTTTTGTGTGTGTGTGTGTGTCTGAGCAGCAGCCTCTGACTCAGTGTTGAATGGGTCCTGGAGTCACATGGCTACTTGTCAGCAGACTGGAGCAGGAAACATAATCCTGAGGAGGAAAGCTGCCGTTATCAGTGTGTGTGTGTTGGTCTGAGAGAGCACTCGACTCAACAAGGGGCCAAGCTGCACACACACTCCACATCACTAACTCTCATTTCTTTTGTCTCTCTTTCTTTCTTTCTTTCTGTTTGTTTTTGTCTTGCACTCTGACCAGTCCCGGCTCTCTCTCTTCACAGCAGAGTTCAGAATTTCACTACAATGTCAGCGGTGGCTTCTCTGCAGTAAGCACGCAAAGGTACAGTACGATTGCAGACCTTTTAGAAGTATGTATGACCAGATGTTTTGACCTTTCGTCCAGCACAAATTGTCAGAATGTCCTTTAATGCTGTTATTTGTTGCTTTTTCCATTCAATTCTTCAAATGAATTGTTTATGCACTCCTCAGTGGATCATCAGGTTGTCATTGTTAGGTTAAATCTAATGAAATTTAACAGGATTTGGATGGCTTGTGTCACACTTTTTCAATATCCAGTCGACTGGAGAAGAGAGTGCTGAGTCAGGTTTGAACCTTGATAATCTGTGTAGAAACAAAACCCAGGTTTAACTGGAGGAAAACTCACAATTTCTGCTGATTTTCACCCATTTATTTCCTAGTGGCACAAAATGCTTTCACCCTGTTGTATAAATCCTAAATTAGACCTTTTACTGGCCATGTTTGGGAAGTGATTGCTCTCTAAATTTGGTGATTATTACCTTATTTTCTCTCTTTGTCTTTGACATCTTTTTCATTCCTTAAATTACACTGTGATAGCAAGAATGTAACTCAGAGTTGCTCTGTTTGATAAAACATTAAGTGGATGAAGACACTGGTTATCAGCACTATATAATCAGTATTTTATGAAAATGAAGGTTTTTTTTTTTTTTATGAAATGCATTCTTACAAGGATGACTCACACAATCCTGTTTTGGTAAACCTAGTTCTCTAATAAAACCTTTGGTCTGCCCCTTCCTCCCTGTCATTGTCCTGCTTTTATAATTATTATGTATGTTCATGTATGCATGTTGAGGTTTTGACATTATGATCAAGCGTCTATTTTTGAATGGGCATTTTCAGCAGCAGCTCACGTATTTCATCAAACTTTTGTTTAATTATGCCTTTTGGCAGAATTTGTAGATCAGAATGCAGGCTGTGGTTTCCACTCATGTGCCAAGCGGCAGATTGAAACCATGTCCAGTTTGGATGTCCTGGCAGATCACAGGGTGAAGATGTATATGGACTTGTGTTATGAGTTTAACCTCTGTTCCATTGTCTGCCTGTCTGTCCATCGCTGTCCACTACCCCCCCCCCCCCCNCCCCCCCACACACACACACACATACACTGTCTTTATAAGGAGAAGGAATCACTTTCTCAAGGAGAAAAGAGGGCTTGGCAGGAATTTTTTGACCTTGAAAGAAACAAGATTAGACATTCAAGGACAAAATTGATCCTATCTTATTAAGAAAAAACTTAATCACTCTTATTAAGAGTGATTAACTCTGACCAAATAATGGTCAGAGTTATTTATGATTTTTTTTTAATTAAAGAAATAAAAAAAATACCATGAGAACTGGCATTTACATTAATATTTTTTGCTGCTTTCCATAATTTCTCAAATTGCAAAACTTGAGGTTCATGCCTATAGAAATGTATCCAGCAAGACAAACCCATAAGTCTGTGCTGAATATGGCCTGTTTTCACTCGGTGTGCACAATAGTGCTACAGCAATGGAGAGTAGAAATCGATCAGTGTGTTTTGTTGGGGTTTTTTTTTCCCCCACATTAAAGAATTGCAGAGGTTTTGAAATAGATTTCTAAAGGAAAAATAAGAGCATGGAATTCTGTGTTGTATGTCCCCTTTAAGGAAAGTCCTGCAGTGTGTCTGAACATTTAATGTAAAGTTGTCAAACTTTGGTGAAGAAGTGACAAGTTAATTTCCCTGAGCAGAGCTTTTACATCACAGCTGGAAATTGTCAGATTTCAACATACCTAAGCTATATTTGTACGCCTTTGAGGTGGATGAGTCAGCACAAAGAGGTTATCACAGATCTCAATAATGGAAAGAGACACCAAACTCATTGAGAGTCGCCACCTTCCTCTTGATGTGACGCAAATGTCAAAGTGATGCTATATTTACATACATTTCAGACTAGATTAGCTTTTTTTTCTATGCAGGTTCCTGAGAATCACTGTAATCTCCCTTGAGAGATTCTAATTTAGAAGTTATACACTATAAACAGTGATTAAAGGACCATACCACCCATTTTGCATGGTTGAGCCTAATATATTCAATTTTCATACACGTAACATTACTGACGATCATTTCCCAAAGCATGATACTGGAATGGTGAGTTAAAAAAAATTTTTCCTACTTTCCAGACCGCCATTGGTTTCAGTTCATTCTGGTACACTATTAAAGTCAACTTGTTGTTACTTGAAATGCTCTTGAAATGGGTAATCCATCATCGTGAACAAGACGTGTATTCAGTTTTTTTTAGAAGTTACATAATTTTAACATTTAAGCACAATAAAAATCACAGAGTGAATATATGTCTATAGTCCCAAATATAGTCCCAAAAGAAGATCTGCGTTTACTGAAAAATTTAAACCCTGACTTCATAAGGCTGCGTAACTATTAGCAGGCAAAACATTGATTTTTAATGTGAGTGTATCGCTTGAATATTTGATTTTGAAAGATTAACAGATTTTGCAAAGTATCAGGAAAGCTGAAATATGGTTTTATCCTTTGGAAAATGATTGTCAGTAACCTTACATGTATGAAAATGGAATATATTAGGCTCAAACATGCAAAATGGTGNAAATGATTGTCAGTAACCTTACATGTATGAAAATGGAATATATTAGGCTCAAACATGCAAAATGGTGGTATGGTCCTTTAAATGGAATATGAAATGTGAAGAATTTTGACCTGAATTATTTTGCTGATAAACAGAGGAGCTTCTGCTTCATCTCTTGATGTCTCATCCTATGGGAGAGTTACATACAGTATTTTATTCTGACATTCAAGTTAAATAAGTTGTTTATCATACTGATATTTTATGATATTCTATTGTACTATAGAAAATTGGAGTAGCTGGTGTTTATTTGTTCATGGGTGGAAGTGTGTGCTGTCGATGAGTATGAGGTAGCTTCTTCACACACTTAACACCCTTGTATCTGCTCTGTCTGTAGGAGGGACAGATGAAGGTGTTGATGAGTGGTTGTGCTCTGACAGGCTGAGTTAACGTGGTTCAAACAGGCAGACATTTTTGTTACCATGGATTAGCTGCGATGTGAGGTCAGTTCTGTACATTTGTCTTATTTCAGTAACTCTGCAGTGTTGTGGACATCAGAAGAATCCCAGAGTGCTCCGCTTCTGTATTTTAAACATTTACCATTCCTCATGACAGGCATGAAACAAGTTACCTTCTTCCTGTTTTTAAAGTTATTTCCTCCCATAAGAATATTTTCCCTAAGCTTTGGTGCATAAATTTAACACTGTGACTAAATAACCAGTGGAAAGATAGCAGTTTGGAATAGGAAAATCCACTATTATTTCTGTGTTTTAGTGTCACAGACCTTTTTTTTCATGGTATCAGGCTTCAGAAGGACAGTTGGAAGATGTTTTGAACTTCTTCCAGAGCACCTTGCCCTCACATCCTCTTGCTCTGTCAGCATTTCTGCCAAGTTGTTTTGATCATGCACAAAATATTACGTAAGGAACTACTTGTTCCTTTTTTTCCAGAATTGAGTTCTCTAACAGACTGATTGTGTCAGACAGGTCATAAGAAGGATTTGCTTCATAAATCTTGCTTTCAATATAACTTCAGCCAGTAAAATTTTTCTTCCAAACAGTTGTCTTCTGATCATTATTGTTATTTTAACAGTATTATTGCAGACATGCCCCGAGGTCAATAAGCTGGTTCCCATGGTTCTTTGCTCAGGATCCCAGGGTTCCGTAACTTTATCTCTGTGCAGTCAGCCCGACCTCTTCCACAGCGATAGAGTCTAGCTTTACTGAAAAAGTAATCTTCAAACACGCACAAAATAAAAGTCTCCATTTGACTCCTTTATCACCATTACTGCATAGACTATAAACTTGCAAATTAATCTGAACAGTGCAGCTCTTAATGCATAATTAACATTTCTGCATTTAGTAATCAAACAAGCTTGTCTCAGTTTCAGCGTTCTTTGATGTAGCTCTAAGAAATCCCTGGTTACAGAAAAGGTCGTTGATATGATTGTGCTTTGGCGTTCGGAGGGCTTATCATTTCTTTGATATCTGCTGTCAGAGAGTCAGCATCTCTTCTTGGCAGAACAGAATGCTAACAGTTACATTGAAAAGAGTCACAAACCAAGAGGGCATCGTCTGTTTTTAGGCCCACGTTTTTACTGAAAAAATGCTGCTCTCTTAATCAGGCTGAAATGCTTGAAACGGTTATGCATCATTCAGCATATTACCTTTCATCCCTGTTTTCCTGTCCGTCTTTTGCACTTACAGTAATTGTCATAATCCATTTTTCATTACAGTTTGTACTGTGTCCTAAATTCCTGCTGGCTGTTTGTGATCCTTTGTGCTATTGACCACATGAAGTATTACATTTAAAGGACCATACCTGCCATTTTGCATGTTTGAGTCTAATATATTCAATTTTCATACACATAACGTTACTGACAATCATTTTCCAAAGCATAGTACTGGAAAAAATTAAAAAAAAAAAAAAAATTCCCTCCTTCCAGACCGCCATTGGTTTCAGTTCATTCTAGTACGATATTAAAATCAACTTGTTGATACTTGAAACATTCTTGGGATAGGTAATCATCATTATCATCTCAAACAAGATGTGTATTCAGGTTTTTGTTGTTTTTTTTTTAGTTTCGTAATTTTATTGTTTAAGCACAATAAAAAGTGCGGAGTGAATGTATTCTCCACCAGGGAATATAGTCCTATTTATTGAAAAATTTAAACTACTGTGACTTCATAAGGCTGCGTAGCTATTAGCAGGCGAAACATCAATTTTTAAGGTGGGTGTATCACTTGAATATTTGATTTTGAAATATTAAGTGGTTTTGTAAAATCAGGAAAGCTGAAATATGGTTTTATCCTTTACGAAACGGTTGTCAGTAACGTAACATGCATGAAAATTGAATATATTAGGCTCAAACATGCAAAATAGCCAGTATGGTCCTTTAAAACTCAAGAATAATGCAAGTGGATGTTGGTGAAGGCACGTGCCGCCACTTATCAAATATCCCCTCCACAGTAGCACTTTGTTATCTGGCTCTTATCTGACTGTAGTGGCCAATGACCTTGAGTGGTGGCGAGGAAGTGCTGCAGGGCAGGAAACCAACAATCATACAACTGAATAGAAACAAACCGTTATTATATATTAAAAGCCTGTTGGTCTGTACTTACTCAGCCATTGTTTAATTCTCAAATTGTTCTTAATGAGCCGTCATAAAAATGATACTCGGTTTAGACCACTGGGTTGTTTTCTGTGGGATCCCTTATGGGTCCTTTCAAAACACCAGTTTGGACAGCCTTGGCATTAACCCTTTATTGACGTTACATGTCATATTTACAGATTGCTGCTATTTCAGTGCCATATTTGTCTCGTCTGTCTCCAGGTTATGCTGCCCAAAAGCTGTCTGAGTCCCAGTGAGAAAGAGAAGGGCTAAAGCCGCATCGTTCCAAACCAGCTTTCCAAAGCCTCTCCAGCAGCAACATCACTGCGGAGCCATGAGCAGCCCCAACACTCCCAGCCAGATGACAGACACCGTGGCATCAGTTCTTCACAGTGTAAGTCCGTCTTACGTCATACAGTCTCAGTCTCTGGCACCATTCCCATGTTAAAACACATAAAACAAACATGGCGACCTTGGTGACAAAGAAGAAAGGCTAGTTTATGTCCATCCGCACTCCAAAAACACATTCTCTCTATGCTGGATTTATGCTGCATAAGCTCCTTTCCTCCTCTCTGGTGTGTATTTTGGGTGGTGTGGTTCCCTGCACAGTTGTGTGTGTGTGTGTGTGCGCACTTGTAGCCACAATCTAAAGCCAATGCCCTGATGATTTCCCTCTACGTGAAAAAGTAAAATGTTCAAAATGGTTTAAAGGCATTTCATTTCCACAGAACAGCTGTTCTTGTGTACAAAATGTCAAAGGTTCAAGATTTGAAAACAGTTTCCTTCCTTTCCTTTTCTCTTAATTATTTCGTAAAACGTAAAAAAAAAATTTTTTAAAAACTTGTAATAACATGAGCACATACATGGTCATGGCATTACATTGCTGTTGGTGGGAATGCTTTCATAAACTTGGCTGATAAAGCCCAAGGACCAAATAAAGCAGCATTCCTCTTAAGATGTGCTCTACGACTTCATCTTCAGACAATTAAGATACTGGTGCAGAGGAAATCAAGAGCTTAAAGGAAAAACTTGCCCCCTAATTGTCTTATGCCATCAGATACAATATTCAGTACATTCCAAGAGTTATAAGAGTTGCAGCTTTGTGGACATACCCACCTTCTCTCAGCCTGGATTGTCTTCTTTTCCTTGAGTTGCTGATTTTCCAGAATGTCGTTCAGCCATGGATTAAATGTGCAGATTGATACCTTGATATTTATATCACAGTAAGAGCATAGAAGGAAGTAAGACAAACAAAAGTAAGACAGATTTCAGTCGAGAACAAGTCACAGTGGTGAGAGAACAATGGTGTGGTGCGCCATGCCAGGTTACTCAACTGACAAAAAGACTTCCAAGATGGTGTTTTATTTCACGTGCTGTTGTTGACATGGTTGCAAAGATTAAAGTTGGGACCTCATGGAATAATGCTCTATTGAGAAACTGGTATCTCTGCTCTTCTATAGTAGATTTCTCTGTTTTGATGTAAAATAAAGAACAAAGAAGCTGAATATTCCTAGAAATGTACATCTCCACCAGCTAAACAGCATTAAAATATGGTCATGTTTTAGGATAGACTTGGGTAGAATTCTCACAGCTTCTCCTTTACTGTGTTATGATGTTCTTGGTCACATTTGAGACTCATGCTCATTTTGTTCAGATGCAGCATGGAGCAGAATCATTTCTACTCACTTCACCGAATCCAGGAAATGCTGCTTTCCCTTTGGTTTGCACTTTTTGTCAGTGTTTCATCAGCTGCTTCCTTTCCAAAGTTGCACAATCATGTGACCATGTGCTGACAGACCACACGTCTACCTGCATGGCCTCCAGGACCCTCGCTGGACACAAACAACTACGCGAGGCATTTCTGAAATCTAAACCCACCCTCTGTGGAGAAGAATGTTGAGCATTTAAGAGGTGGAACTGGATATAGTATGTGACACTGGACTACCTTAACGTTCCCATGTTTTGCTGCACTACTTTGTCTTAAACACAAAAAAATTATTTCATCACCACAAGAAAATGGTCTTTTATTTCAAGTTTACAAAATTATTAAATTGTCTTGACACATTCTTTCTACGATCACAAAAAATTGCGTCGCGAGCTCAAGAAATCAAGCTTCTTATCTTGTTTTAATATCCATAATCAGTACAAAATTATATTAATTTTAAAGCCTAAATCAACCCAAATCAAAGTTTATAGCTAAACAAAACTCTAATTCATGATTGTCTACTTTAGTCGTAACTCTGTTCTCAAGATAAGAACAACACTAGTTGCTACGACTTTGCCAGGCCCTTCCCCTTACAGATTATACAGCTTATTTAACTCTGGCCTAATTTAAACTCAGACATTTTACTATAAAGATGCTTACTGAAATGGCCACAGAATTCATTCCAACTGAGCATCTTGAGAATCATTATTTCTTTATAGCTGTTTATCTGTTTTGTAGAAAGACAGTTAACTGCCATGAACTCCATCTTAATTAACAAACCATGTTATGGTGTTTTAATTAAGATGTTGGGCGTGTGGTCATTATAACAACAAATATGACTTGACTATGATGAAACATGTTTCAGATGCATCAAGAAAGATAAAAGTGTTTGCTGTGGATGGTTCCTTAGCAGTTATTGGTTGTTCTTTTTGTTATAGCTCCTCCAAGTTAATCATTATCTCCTTAGTGCAGTGTTTGTGTGTTCGTGTGTGTGTGTGATCGTTCATGTGTGTGTGTGTGAGCGTGTATGTGTGTTCGTGCATGTCCATGTGTGGTTAGGGAGAGTTCAAATAATCATGTTTGGATTTTTAAGGGCCAACATTGTGAAACTGGGTGCTGTCTTCTTCTGACCACAAAGAGAAAGCCCTGATCATGTGACAAGGGCAAACCGAAATAGGAAAGAGGCTGTCTTCCATAAAAATGGCCAGCATGCCAGGTTCATACGTTTGGTTTTGACATTGGAAAAGCAAATACAGCTATTGCTGTGTGGTTTAGGCTGCAGCACGACACCGTGTAAAATTTGATGGACTTTCTGTACACGTTTAAGGTGAGTTTGAACAGTTACAACATAAAGGACTCAATGTAATAAAATGGTGGTTTGATCTCTTAGAGCAGCTGGTAATTTTCTGGGTGTGTATATATATTTACAATCATCACACATAATATTCAATTATGCACGTATGTACTTTGGTTCTTTAAGTAAATTTAAACTTGACACGAGTTGTTCAGCTGGTTAATGTTCAGTCAAGTTCTCTTGCAGTTGTGATGCACATTTTCTTTGTGCTTAGCTTCCCTCTGACTGTCTCAGCATTAGTAATTCACTGTAATTATTACATCTTAATGTGTCACTGATTCACCATCTAACGCCGCTGTGTGAGCCATGAAAGGTTTCTTGACAAGAAAACACTAAAGACCTCAATGGAAACTTCCAGCAAAACCTTTAACTTTTGTACAACATGAAGCTTTAATCAAGCAGATAAATTTCCTAAACCACAAATCATGAAGACTTAATTCTCAAGGGGGAAGTCCTGATTTTGTTTTGTTGGTCTCAGCTGCAGAACAGAGCTGGAATGCTTACGGTGTCTTGCTCCAAGGCACTTCAGCAGTATAAATGCATGATATGGGAGCTTGAATGTAGGTCATTCAGTTGAGAAGTCACCAAACACCTTGGTTTTCAAATTTGGTTGTCACCACATCTCCATCTTGAGATGAGACACGATACACGACATCGCATTGCAAACATATCGGTGAGCATCGTACCTTAATATGAGGATATAATACAGTTCACATCACCTTTAACTGTGTCTTTGCTCATACTTCCTGAGGCGTGCAGCTCGCCGTCACTGCAGACCCTCATCACACAGTGTCACACCTTTAGTTCAGATAAAACAGGTGAGGTGCAGTTGTGTTTGGTTGCTGAAAACCTTGTTAGCGTAACAGGAAATGATGAAACTGGTGACTAACAGAACTTAACTGTGATCAGTTCATGTCTAATCAAAGGGTAGCTCCACCCCCGGAAGCTAAAATAAATGACCAGGAACAAATTTTTCCATTCCCAAACTGATTGATAGACATCTTGGTTAAACTACTGACAGTGCATGATGTTTGCAAATTTGAATTACATTTTTGTGCATTTGTCTAACAATGGAAAATTTACTCTTCTGAGTTATAATGTAATAGAGAAACTCTTAAAAGCTGTGCTTGCATAATCCACAACGCAGTCAGAGGCTCCACGGTTGGCAAAAACTGTGTTCCAAGTTTTGGTCCTTTGACATAATTATCAGAACCTGTGAACATATTGAGATGTTTGCTCTCATCACTTCTTGCAGAGCAACATGAAGATATCTAGGAATGCAGCGACTCATCTGCTGCACAGGATTACGTGATCGCTGCTCTACCCATGGCCTGTCTCCCCCTTTCCCTTCCTAATGCTGACTGTGTGGGATTTGAGCCTAAGGACACAGATAATGTCCTTCACAGCCTCCACATATAGCCGAGTGTCCACGTCATTGTGCCCCACAGCTTCTCATCATACTTGATATGATCACAGGCTGTTCTTGTCAACACTTTAGGCAGCATGTTGCTTCAAATAATTGGTTATTCTTTATCCTTCATCACCTTGATACATAGAGTGAAAAGGCAAAAATATAACATTGACGCCTTTTCTAAATGTTCATAAACAATGGATGAGCCACATTGTGATCATATGATTACTTCCACAGTCACTGACTTTTTTAATTTACGTACGTTGATGGTATGTAGTGCAAAAGTCCGTCAAGTGGTTTCTGAAATCAAGGTCTTATTTGTCATGATCAGGAATTATTGAAGATGTTATGTGCTTTTATCGAAATGTACCAAGATGCTCAAACTTCACCATGTTTCACATTGAAGGTTAATGTCGCTGAGCTGACTGGAAATGGGACATTGTGTGTATGCTGGAATCTAAAGACTTATGGTTTTTTTTTTGGGGGGGGTTGGATTTTCGATTTTCTAGATGAATTGCTCTGGCTCTGTGATGACTGTTAACCACAATTATGTTGTTTCATTCCAGCCCAGCGCCGGACATCATTTTTTTGTGCATGTGTCAACACCAACCTTTTGAAAATGGCTCTTTTGAAAAGTGTGAGGCGTTTAATTTCTCTACATTTACTTTGCCCTTCAAGGTACATTGACTAAAAGCACTAAGTCAATATTTAGGCTTCATGTGGCAAAGTTAAAATATAGAGATGAATGTCAACGAGAGGTTTTTGTTTTCGGCTGTTCAAACACGGCTTGTCCTTTCAGGCAGCATTCGTCCTCAAAGCGAGAACGAGACTCTTGTTTATTCTGCTCTGGCACAATGGGCAGACCGGTGAAGGTGGCAGGTTGTAAGATAGGGCTCTGATTAGGACATCACGAGGCTTTGATAAGCAGGGGGACAGGCAAATCTCCTGCCTCCAGGTCTTAATAGAGGTGTTGAGATTCAGAGCTCCAGTGGTGTCATGGTTGCGGGTACTGCCACTTGTTGCCATTAAAACGCCAATTGTGATTCCATTAAGCTCACTTTGCCATGAGCGAGGTAAGTCAGAAAATACGAACCTAGGCTGTTTGAGGATAGTCATTGTGTGGTCATTTTGTTTTTACTTGACTCCCCTCGGCTTGTTATTGCACATGGTTTTGGTGTGGAAAATTCTCTCACCTCTTTGAGAATCCTTCACACGTTTCTTCCACCTCTAGGGATTCACTGTGAAACCATGATATGAATGAGAGCTCTGTAAAAATAAACTGCAGATAGTGTAGCAGTTCTCCAAGGGGTTCAGTCATTTTGATGGAATTCATGTGTTCAAGTTTTTTAAATCAAATATTTAGTTGAATGTGTAATTGCTTAATTTTTGAGTTTTAATGAAACTGTTGTGGGTAAACTAGTTCCTAAGTTTAAATTTGGAATTCTGAGACTTAAAATGCTGAACTGACTTTGGCAGTTTGCAGTGGAGGTCACTGAGGTGAAGGTGGAGTTTGTTTCTCCTCCTTTTGAATCTCTTAAACTGTCAGGAAAAAGTGATTGGCTGATTTTTACGAGGGATTGAACCTTTGGTCAATATTGAACACGTCTCTATTTCACATACACTGACTCTACTGTTCATAAGTCTCTGCTGGTCTACGGTTCAGTGCAGGACGTTCTGCTGTCACCTGTGTGTGGCATGTAGAAATGGGTCAGGGTGAAAAACTGCACGGTTAAAGGGGTCATGGGAATCAGCTTTTCACTTTTGCTTTGGCCTTCATTTATTAATACGTGTAGAGGAGGATGACCAAGTATCGTAACCACACAATGAACTCTTGAATTTCCTTTTCACCAGTCTTCTTGAATTTTCTTTTCCTTTTCCAGTCTTGATGGATTTGATGAGCTTAATGTGTGAAAAATGGAATGCATGTATCTCTTCACGTTACAGAATGGCAGCTAAAGCAAGGGAGACATGGTGAAGCTGGTTTACATCCGATTTGTTGGTCTGTTTGTCAGCAGGATATCTGAAAAAGTAACATGGATTTAGTTCAAATTTTGTAGATAGGTTAGATTTGGGACAAGGAAGAGTTTATTAGATTTTAAGGCAAATCAAGATCTGGATACAGAGTTACTTTTTTTATAAGATAGGGTGTTTGTCAACATTTTTGCTTTTTTCTATTAGACAGCAATGTTAATTCAGGCCTCTGTATAATAAACTACAATGGGCTTTCAGCAGGTGTAATTTTGCTGAGATCCAGGTGATGATCGGATGTGGCGGACTAAATGTATGCTCATACAGTGATCATTTTTATGGCATTTACATCACTAAAAAAGCTAGAAACACACAACTATCACTGCAGTGCTACTTCTCAACACTCAACAGTGTGTAAACAGAGATATCGATTCAGAATCTTTAAAAAATGGCTGCAGTTTAACAGAAATCCGTGAACTACTGTAGAAGCCGCATGTGGGTGAAGTAATCGCATATCATGTGATTTCTATTGCTTCCTGCAACACTGAGGGAACTTAATATATGGTTGGCATGTTAGATGGCCTGAGAATCATCCAAGGGAGCATCAGATGACCCGAGGCACCGGGTTGGCCCCTGAGCTCTGTCACAGGAAGGGTTCACCGCAGGGGCTTGTGGATCTGCACAGTAGCCATGGCAACACTCTTCTCTGCGACGCAACTACATGATGGTCCTCTTTGTCTGAGTGTATCCACTTGTTGTAGCTCCCCAGCCCATCCTTATCACAACATCCCACCGGCTGAGCGGGGCACGGCGGGGTGCAGCTTCCTGCTGCAAGAGAACAGATCTCTTATCACCCACATGATCCCTGTCACACCGCGGCGTGGAAAAAAGAGTGACTGATCAAAGCACATGACTATTGTTTCTGATTTAAGGCTGAGTTTCAAGACTGCATGCAGTGAGAGGACATATAGATCCTGCTGACCTGAGTGTGGCTTATGCACAGGACCACAGCGCCCTCTAGTGTTGGTTTGAGATAATGGCACACTCATAAACTGACAGACTGCAAACCATTTCTAAAGTGTTTTTAATTTTAATACTCAATCTATGGTATTCTGTATCATTTAAATTCTGTATAATTGGCAGCCTCTCTTTTTTTCTTGTTAGTGCTTTTTTTTTTAAATTTCTGTACCTCATGGAAAACTATACAGAAGATACATAATAAATTTACTTTGTTTTTGATTGTTGATAGACATTGTCCCATGGTACATTGCATTATAGCAAATACATTGTGGACAATCGTGACAGTTTCAGGAATATTTCATAAAACAAAATATATGAGCAGTTAAATCCTTTGTTGAATTTCCAAATTTGAAAATGGCAGGCAGTTTGATTTCCATTTGTGCATTATTTCTGGTTAGTACAAAATAGTAAAGTAGTAGTATAATTCTTGTAGCTGCCTAAAAAGCAGTATATTGCAAAGATTGGCACATTAATCTATACTTAGTAATAACAGCTATTGATGACTGGTTCATCAGCTGGCCAGGATGAACACTCATACTCAGCTGTCTTTCCTGATCAAATCAAAACAAAATTAGATTATTTTTTTTGTTGTTGTTCCCTTTTTGTATTTATTTTATATTGTTTGTCATATTTATTTCTCTTTATTTTATCTATTACATAGCAACTTTTTTTTTAAACCTGGACCTCATTTCTCCTATTGTTGGTTGTTGTTTTTATATCCTGTTTTTTATCTTATTTTTATCGAGTTTTATCTGACTTTTGATCCTGTTCATTGCTGCTGTCTGAGAGTCACCAAACTTAATTTAGTTGTACGCCTACAATGACAGTAAAGTGTCTTATGTCTTATATTTGCAGCCAGAGGCTCCTGCTGCCTCATCCTTACAGGGACCACGGCCAGATGAAGAGGATGATGGGGACCTGAACAAAGCTTTGGGCGTTCAGCGCTTCCAGCAGATCCTCAGCCCTGCTGCTGTCGTCCCTGATGAGCAGCACCATAACTACCATGAGGAGGACATCGAATGTAAGCCTACAAAACTGGCCCTTTGACTTTTCTCAGAACAGGAGTCAAATCTAAAAACGGTGAGTGTCGGTGAGTCTGTTTCTATCACGTTTCTGTTCTGTCTTCCCTCCAGACCACCGTCACTCCTCTCATCACATCCACCGGCCTCTGTCCAAACTTCCCCCCGAGGGACGCAGGAAGAAGGGCGGTAAGAAAAGGAGAAAGGACAAAGATCACAAAGGCAGCCATGTTCCCAGCACTGGTCCAATAGAGGAGGGAGAGGATGAAGAAGAGGAAGAGGATGAGGGGACAGAGAATTCTGCTCCCTTGGAGTCAGAGAGGGTCAGAGATGTGGAGGTATTCCATTTGCTTCCTGTCAGAACACTCATGATGCTGAATCCTTGTATAAAACATGGTACTCTAATGATGATATTGTTGAGAATATTCTAGTCTTGTCATTAACATTTTATCCTTTAAATTTATTTTGTTTTTAATTGAACTATGGATTTTGGGTTAGTTTGGTTTTGGTATCTGTGCTGCGATGTCCACGAGCCACACTCTGACACCCAACCCACTCACTTACTGATGTAGGATCACCATATTTTCCTTTATGAATATTTCAGTATAGACTTAATCATTCATCAGTAGGTTTCATGTTAGATCGTTATTTGCATTCTTCACAAAACACAAGCAGTTCTGACCTGATTAAAACTTAAATATTCTCGATTTAATTAGCAGTCAGTATTGTTAAAGTTGTAGAACATCTTTAACAGATTGCATTATTGATTATTTATTTTTCCATATCTGTTCAGGTTTTCTTTAGCTTCAGCTGTTGGACTTAAGCCGTGCTCTGTGTGTTATCTTTGCAGTTCTTTGTTTCGGACGAAGACCAGGTGGCCAAATCTGGCACAGAGAGCCCCCACTCAGCCCGTGAGCTTGCTATCGTTCCACAGTCCGGTGTGGGTGCAGACACTGATGATTCAACTTCCACAGAGTGAGTTCACCAGCAGTTCCTTAAAACCCTCTGGAAGAAGTTCATCTTCCCTTATAATCATGCCTGATCTGTTGCGTAATCCATGTTTTCGTCATGTTGCTGAAGCGTTCTCACTGTTCCTCTGTTCTTATTGGGTGAGACTGCTCAGGCACATATCTCATTGGCTGGTGAGGTACACGCTGTACGTTACCAGGTCTCAGGCATCCAGTGGGCCTGCTGGGCCTGATCTGATGGACCCAAGTAATCCTCTTTCCAGAGACCCATATATCACCTGTTGCTACAGACGACGTTGGCTTATAGGCCAACACACCTCACCAGCCTCAGGCTCCACCTGTGACATTTACTTTGTTAATGTGAAAATGCTCAGGGAAAAAGCTGCATGTGTGTGTGTGTGTGAGGCTTTTAGTCACTCTCAGTCTGTGGCAGAGCATCTTCACCACAGAAGATAGTTGAGTCAAAAAGTAGTTTTTTATATGGTAGTTTTTGCTCTTTGGATAAAGTCTTTGAACATTCTTGAAATATTGTGAAGAACTGATGGTAAGAACGGTAAGTTAATGGGGTTTTTTGTGCTGGCTGAGCATCTTTTCCCTCCATTTCGCTGTATTTCTGTAGGGTTAAATGTATATTTAACTGTAGATTTAGCTGAGTGACATGAGCTGAATGTACAAGTGCAACAGTAAAGGAGAGTTAGTGCTTTTTTAAATTTTTTTTTATCATTTTCCCCATATACAACAATATAATAAACAGAGTCAAGACAAACAATAAGAAAGGAGAAAAAAAAAAATCTATGGTATTCTGTATCATTTAAATCCTGTATAATTGGCAGCCTCTCTCTTTTTTTTCCTTGTTAGTGCTTTTTTTTTAAAAACATTTCTGTACCTAGTTTCCATCAACTAATGAATAACTTTAATGCAACCATTTTCTGCTATTTGTTTTTCCTCTACCCTGCTTTCTTTAGTAAACCAGCCTCATCTGAGACTTTGACTGCCGCTCCCCAGTCAGCATCACCTGAACACACACCACTGGCCCGGGTCTCCTCTGCTAGCCGCAATTACGACCTGCAAGAGCGCCGGCGTACGGGCAACATGACGGGTGCTGAGCAGGCCAAGTACCAACGGATTCCTACTGACGAGAGCGAGGCTCAAACCCTGGCCTCCGCTGACCTGGACGGCATCAAAAGTGAGTATTTTGTGTTCTCAAAACAAGGTTGAGAGGCTTTTGCACTTTGCTTTTGAATAAAATAGATTGAATTCTTTGCTGATGGTCAGAATGCTTGAGAAAGAGAAAAGCAACCGGGCACCACATCTCGTACTCTGCAGCCCGGTAAAGTTCCCACCCTCCCAGCCCAGTGTGGGGGTCTTGGCCAGGGCAAGGTGATTTACGTCAAGAAACCGACCCCTCAGCAGCGAGCAGCAACTTATCAGAGTGTGTGGCAGACAACCTCACATTATTAAATTAGCCTTTCCTGCTGTCAGCTGAGGCCCCTGGATTCAGACCTGAGCCAATATGGTGGCTAATTGTGAAAAGTGGCCCTCGGGTTCACAATCCCTAAATCATTTGTGGAGAAGAGAAAATAAAGAGGCTGTGGATGGAGATATGGGCTTGACATGTTCCCATTTTGATGATACTTGACTCAATATAAGGCGTGATAACATAAAAAGTAGAGCCTTCCAACAGGTCCAGGAGCTGTTGCCCTTCGGTGTCTTCTTTGATCTGCTTCCTGCTACAGTAAATCATCCTGGGAAAACGGCTCTGTGGCTGGCTGCTGCTCAACAGTAGGAATTATTAGTCACTGTCCCTCCCCTTTATTCGATCCCAGCCAATTAACACCTCTGCTCGCTGATGCATTCTGATAGTTTTAGTCCGCAGGGTCAGGCACCGGTCAAACAATGCGAACTATTTCCACTTTGTCGAAAGAGTCCACAAGACTTCAGTTTGTGCAGTGCAGGATCACATAGTCCGCCGACTGTGCCAGCTCTAGTCTTAAACCCACCTGAAATCTTCTCTTCCTGTAAAAGTCCCTCATTCTACTTCAGACTCTGCCCAAACCTTCACTCAGACACCAGCAGCTACAACGTGGAGCTACTTGGCAATGCACCTTCAGTGCACCTACCTGAAAGTAAATCTAGATAGATAATGAGTTGAAACATTAATGAAGAGCCACTGAAGCATCACTGTGTGTTACATTGGACATACAAGCTGTGATGGAGGTAAGGAGTTTAAAATCCCTGAAGAAAATATCTTATTCTTCACTATTCCTAAGGTTTTACAGCCTTTTGTTGTTAAAAGATTGTACTATTCATTAATGTGAGGATTGTTTTGTTAGCGTTTGAGTGCTCACTCATTGTTTTTTCCAGTTTGGGTAATCAGAGCGAATCTTCAGCTTAAAGATGAAGTTACCAGTAGAGTGTTTGCCAACAGGTTCATTGATTTTTGATCTCCAACACCTGACAGGATGGTTCCTGCTCAGAGTACTGTGACCCTTCCATTTCACTCCTCGTACCTTTGAATGCTTGGTGTGCTGCCAACGTGGGTAACACTACTACCTGCTGTGGGAACACGGCAACAAAAGACCCACGGTGACTCCAGGGGCTGAGATTTGAACTCAGGCTGATGTATTAGCATATTCAGATGGAAGGCTGCAGTTGTGTTCAGATGACTTGTTGATTGAAAAATATATATCCTACATCTGCTTCATTTTGGTAGTGTTACTGTTGGAATATGACTATAAATATACACTATAAACTAAATTATTCAACTCATCTCACCCTGTCACCTCCAGGTCATCGTTTTGAGGATGTACCCGGTGTGCGGAGACACCTGGTCAGAAAAAGCACCAAGGGACAAGTGGTTCACATCGGAAAGGACCACAAAGAGCCCAGCTCTCGCAGCCGTAAGCAGGACCGCACCCCACACGAGGTGAGACATCCACACACTGTGTATTAATGATAATAATAATAATAATAATAATAATAATAGCCTTTATTTCTACCTTTCATACAAAAACATAGCTCAAAGTACTTTACAAGACACAAAGAGTCGTAAAGTCAGAACAAGCATAATAAATGCAAAGGATAATAAAAGTGCATAAGTATATAGAGAGAACATATAAGGCATTGGTTAATTTGACAATAAACATGAGATTAGAAGGACAATTAAAAAGATTTTTTAAGTGTATATATATAAATATGTACATACAAAATCTAAATATAAATACACATAAAAAATATATATATATACATTTATGCACACACACACACACACACTCGCACATTAAGGCAGGACATCACTCCAGCCTTATCTGTGCCTCAGTTTGTTTTTGTGAAGGTTTATCTTGTCCTTAGCCATTACAAATTTCAGTTTTTTTTTTTTTTTTTNTTTTTTTTTTTTTTTGTTTTTTTTTTAGCATTAAATTTAGTTGACATAAAGAAGGTTAATTGGCTAAATGTAACCAGGAATTATCACAAATCCTGGGAAACGTTTTCCCATCTTTCCTTCCCAGTTCGAACTAGACTGCTGTCTTTTGTGGATTGGACGGGCGACAGGAGGAGACAATTAAAAATGAATGAACGAGTTCTTTCCTTTCTCACACAGAAAAGAAAAAAGGGAGAGAGAGGAGCTTAGGTAACCAGACACTGGGAGCTCCGGAGAGAGGGAGAGCTATGTTTTATTAACACACACGTTCTCATACACACATACGGGCCCCCAGCAGCCCAGGTAAACAACAGCTCCCTGTCAGGTGTGCAGGTGTGTTTGTGAGAGCGTGTGTGTTTGAGGACGAATTGCCTGTGGGTATATGTGTGTGTGTGAGGTAGTGAGGGTCCCCTCCTTTGTGCCACTGTCGGTTGTATCAGCGTTTGAGTCCACTCCTGCACCATCTCGCTTCTCCAGCCGTTACCTGTGGTTCTGTACCGCTCTGCGTCGCGGCCGGACGGCGTCCTGCTGGACAGTCAAATGGCTCCTTACCAGAAGGTGAGGCTGGGTGGCCAGCCGAAGCCAGGTTTGACCAGTGTGACCGTGTTTTCACAGGCATGCAGCAGTTGTGCAGTGGCACGAGAGGGTAAATTAAGGGAGGTTGTAACAGATTCTAGCCTGTATTTTGGTTTTTCACAGGTTATTGTTACTGACCAGCATGGTGTTTAACAGATACTGAATTGTGATAATTGGCTGCTCAGTGGTTTGATTAAGCACATTTTATCCTCAGACTTTGTAGTTGTGTGTTTTTTTTTTAATGTCTCAGCAGCTGTATTTCTAATTTTGATGTAAGTGGGACAAGCTACACTGTGAAGATAAGTTTTTTATTAAGGCTTAAATAACTAACCTGGCACCCTGGTGTGCATGAAGCTGTTTTCTGATATTGATATGCAGGTTGGTTTACTAAGCAGGAGCCTCCACTGAAGTCACTACCACTAAACCAGTTTAAGCAGCATTGTGTGGCACATGCTGAATGTGCATGCCGTTTTGTCTCAAGATGACGTTCTTCGTCTTGCCTCATCCACAGCTTATCCACTGCTGAATGTGCCATTTTCTCTCAGGTGTTTGTGGAGCTGAACGAGCTCACTATGGACAAGAACCAGGAAATGCAGTGGAAGGAGACGGCTCGTTGGATCAAGTTTGAGGAAGATGTGGAGGAGGAGACTGACCGCTGGGGGAAACCGCATGTGGCTTCGCTGTCTTTCCGCAGTTTGCTTGAGCTCCGGAAGACCATCTCGCATGGTGAGAAGCTAATAATGATCATAGAGAGAAATGGAGTATAGGTGCAGACGTTTCATGTGCGTTTCTTAAATGCGTCTCACAGATGACGGAGCTCAGTGTGTCTGTGTGTCCTCAGGTGCGGTGCTGCTGGATCTGGACCAGAAGACCCTGCCTGGCATCGCCCACCAGGTGGTGGAGCAGATGATCATCTCTGACCAGATCAAGGCTGAGGACCGTGCCAATGTCCTGAGGGCCCTGCTGCTTAAACACAGGTGACACCAGACTTTTCTGTCAAAGCTGCACACTTGCTGCTACTATGTGGTTTTATGCATTGTCAAAACTTCTCTTCCTCCTCCTCACACTTTCTCTACCTCTTCTCCTCAGTCATCCGAGCGATGAGAAGGACCACAGTAGTAGCCCTTTCCCCAGGAACATCTCAGCAGCCAGCCTGGGCAGTCTGATAGCCCACCACCACAGTGCCAATCACACCCATCAGCCAGAGCCGTTAGTCACCGACCCTCTCATGGGCACCATCAACACCACAGGAGACACGGACACATGTGTCGACATGGAGAAAAGTGAGATGCAGGTAAGTCAGGGTCTGACAGACATGTTGGATGCCCTTGTTTACCATGAAATGTTTGCTAAAAGATCCACCGGTTTTGTGTCTTCCTTTTCCTTATTCCTCTTTCTGTGTTGCTTGCCAGTTTCACCATAAGGATTCGACTTCAGTGCCTGGCATACATCGCTCCAAATCCAAACATGAGCTGAAGCTGCTGGAGAAGATTCCAGTGAATGCTGAGGCAACAGTCGTCCTTGTGGGTGAGTTGCTGTATCTCTTATTCATGACTTAAAAATGTGCAACACCTTGTTTCCATACAAGCTACCACTTAAAAAAAAGAGTGTCATTACAATTCGCTTCTATTGCTTCTGTTCTTTCATATTTTATCGCATGTGTAGTACTATCTGCATGTTGACTGTTGTTCCGGATCTTCCAGGCAGTGTGGACTTCCTGGAACAACCCACAATGGCATTTGTCCGGCTGCAGGAGGCCGTGTTGCTGGAGTCCGTCCTGGAGGTCCCTGTGCCCGTCAGGTTCCTCTTTGTCCTGCTGGGACCCCCCACCACTAGCATGGACTACCACCAGATAGGACGCTCCATCTCCACACTTATGTCTGACAAGGTGAGCAAAGTGTAGACCAGGTATGGGCAACTGGCAGGTCACGGGCCAGATATGGCCTGCACCTTTAATCTGTCAGGCCCCCGGATGACTTCTCAATGAATAAAAATGAAAATTATAAAAGTCTTTTTCTTTGTTATTACCACCACCCATCAGCAGAGGGCGCTTGGTCATTACTGATGCTGTATTTGCTATCATCCATTCCACCAGTTCCATGCTAGAAAAACTTTTGATGAGAGAGAGTAATGCTGCGTTCGACAGACCTCGGAACTCAGATTTTTCCAGCTTCTTACTTGGAAAAATGCGTTAGAACGGCACTTGAAGTTGGAGCTTCAGCTGGGAAACTCGGACCAAAATGATCTACCCCGACTTACCGAGTATGACGTCACTCAACATGGCAGCACCGTGGAAGCGAGCTTTGTGAATGGAAATGATCAGCTAAAAGGCGAATAAAGTATTTTTTCTTGCATGAAGTTGAAAGAAAAAGGTCAGAACATATTACCAAGTTAACTATGTATTTTGTATAATAACTGTTTGCCATTGATATATATGTGTAAATAATTTCATAATATTACTTCTCTGCACAAAGTTTAATACCCACTGTGATTAAATTGTAAAACAACACAACTAAACAGTCCTGTAGTCTAACTTTACTTNACCCACTGTGATTAAATTGTAAAACAACACAACTAAACAGTCCTGTAGTCTAACTTTACTTTAGTTGGAATTTTTTTTACAAAGTTTAATTAATTTTACAATATTTATTGGTGTTCAGCTATGCTGTTTTGATGACATTTGGCTGGAACGGATTGAGGTTGGAAGTTGGAGCTTCCATCTGAGAAAAATTCAACTTCTGAGGTCTGTCGAATAAGATCGGGTTGGGTCGGGTCCAGGGTGGGGGGGTCTCCAGAAAATCTCCCTTATTTTCAAAGCTCAACGTTGACAGTTCACAGTAATTTTTGTTTTATTTAATGTATGGCCCTTTGACCATGAGAATGAAATTTTATTGGCCCCCATCCTCATCAAAGTTGCCCATCCCATCCCCAGACAGAAAGTTCCTTGTGAAATTTGCACACATGGCTTTTTTAACACTAGTGATGTGTTGGTTAAAGGGCTTGTGTTGTGTGTATATCTGAATCTCCATCTAGCAATTCCACGAGGCAGCCTACTTGGCAGATGACAGACAGGACCTTCTCAATGCCATAAACAGCTTCCTGGACTGCAGCATTGTCCTGCCCCCTTCAGAAATGGGTGGTGATGAGCTGCTGCGCTCTGTAGCTCGCTTCCAGAGGGAGATGCTCCGCAAGAGGGAGGAAGAGGAGGTCAAACTGCTAGCCAAGGAGCCCAAGAGCCTAAAAGATAAAGGTAAGCGTTTAATCCTGAAACTTTGCTCTTTATAAGGCAGAGCGAGGCAGGTGTATTTACTCATCTGCTCTTTCCGCCATGCAGAGGCTCTCCTCACCCCTTTGAAAAAGTCAGACGACCCTTTAGAGCGCACAGGGCGCCCTTTCGGTGGGTTGATACGAGACGTTCGGCGTCGTTACCCAAAGTACATCAGCGACTTCAAGGACGCCCTGAACAGTCAGTGCATGGCTGCTGTTATCTTTATCTACTTTGCTGCCCTTTCTCCAGCCATAACATTTGGAGGCCTGCTGGGTGAGTTGCATGTGAGAAAACAAAAGATTCAACCCCCCCATGGCAAAAATCTTCTGTTGTCTTTTATGATAAACCTTTTCATTGTTTGTAGATGTAATGCTAACTCAGTAGACAATCTGTGAATGAAGCTGTAACTTGTAACATCAAACATTGTGAGCTGTGGGTGTTTTATGGGCTGTGTATGTTTGTTCTAGGTGAGAAGACGGATGGTCTGATTGGTGTGTCTGAGCTTATCGTGTCCACATCGGCACAGGGTGTGATCTTCTGCTTACTAGGAGCTCAGCCGCTGCTGGTTGTAGGCTTCTCTGGACCCCTGCTTGTCTTTGAAGAAGCCTTTTTCTCTGTATGTTAACATTCCACCCATCTTACCTAGAATCTGAGATTATTTCTGTAACTGCTTTATCTTTGTCTTGTGAGCAAAGTGATTAATAATCTTTAAAACCTCTGTGCTCACAGTTCTGCAAAGCAAATGACATGGATTACCTGACAGGCCGCGTCTGGATCGGGTTTTGGCTCATCATCATCGTGGTCGTCATGGTTGCCTTCGAAGGCAGTTTCCTGGTCCGCTTCGTCTCCTGCTTCACCCAGGAGATCTTCTCCTTCCTCATCTCCCTCATCTTCATCTGTGAAACCTTCATTAAGCTTGGCAGGGTACAGCTTTAGATTTATAATAACATCATATGACATAGTTTTGTTGGCACACCAAGGGTTTAGATCCATGATGCTAAATTGAACTGAGTAATCTTTGGACAATTTTCAAAAGTCAGGGTTGAAATTAGTTTTTCTAAAGACTAAACCTGGAAAATCTTTTGTGATTGAGCGGCACTGACTTGAAAAGAATTTGGCTTCATTTCCAAGAAAGTGTGATTTTGGGCCATGAAAGTGTGATGCATGCTAATCCCTCCGCAGCATTAAAGTAATCCCTGCAGGTGTGCATATTAAATGTGTATCTGTACACACAGTGAGTGTATCGTATTAACGTGAGCCTCGTTTGTTGCCTGGCAGATTTTCAAGGAGCACCCACTGAAACGCTGTCCACTCAACATCATAGATGGGAACACCACAGAAAACACCACCCTCATGTTAAGCAACAGCACCCTGCCTGTGCCGAAGACGGGCGAGCCCAACACGGCCCTGCTCTCTCTCATGCTCATGGCTGGAACCTTTTTCATCGCTTTCTACCTACGCAAGTTCAAGAACAGCGCGTTCTTCCCTGGAAGGGTGAGCCACGAAATGTGCCAGAAGTTTTGCGTGTTCTGGAACAGTAATCCCTTGAACTTCCCATCGTCACAAATTCAGATACATGTAGTTTTCTAGAGTCAGTGCTGCGACATTTCTAAGCCCCTTCAGAATGGAAATAACTTAAATTTGTTTTGCTCAAGCTGTTTCATTGTTGTTTTCAGTTTCGTAGGATTATTGGAGATTTTGGGGTGCCTATTGCCATCCTCATCATGGTCCTGATAGATTACAGCATAGAAGACACGTACACACAAGTAAGATCTAATATTAATTATTTGATGACCAAAGAGTCATAAAATGAATATTTATCATACTCAGTCATGTCTTTCTGTTCTCTGTGCAGAAACTGAGCGTGCCCAGAGGTTTCTCAGTGACCAATCCTGAAAAGCGTGGCTGGATCATCAGTCCTCTGGGTACCAATGGTGAATTCCCCATCTGGATGATGTTTGCGTGCGTGTTTCCCGCTCTGCTGGTGTTTATCCTGATTTTTATGGAGACCCAGATCACCACGTGAGTATCATCAGCTTGTTGCTACGTTTCATTGTCTTTGAAGCCGTCCATTGCCTCCAGACTAACGCAAGTTATTGTGTGATTATAGTTCGATTTACAGCAAACAGAATATTTACCTGTGATGGAAGTTTCTGGTCCAGCCTGATACTTGGTGGCATTTTGTGATTTTTAAGTTACAGTCAGCTCATAACTGATGATGTAGTAAATTCCCAAATAAAATGGGCCAGATTCATAAACGGTAATGCCCGAATTACCACATCGCGATGCGCAAATATCATGGCGCAACTACGTTCCCTCATTCATAAACGCCCGTTACCGACATATTTTAGCGTTTGCCTTGAAAGAGGCGTAACTGTGATATTTTCCTATCTACATGTCACAGTAGCTACGCATAAAACAAACCGACACGCAAAAATTAAGACCTGCTTCATTCTGGTATTAAATTCCAGCGGTATGAAATCTGGGCAACGTTGAAAACTGCATTTGCCTCACGTGTGCTAGTGATCAATACATTTGATAGATAAACTCACTCAGCTGATCAGTCAGTTTTTAAAGGGTGATCTGGTCTGACACACGTTCTTGTGGCTGGCGCTCTGTTCATTCATAACCTCATCTGCTGAGCTGCGCTTGTCCAAGTTCCTCATGCATGCAGCCCCCCCCCGCATAGCGTGATCTCAAACTACGGAGGTTAATATACACGTTTTCCAGTTATTTTAGTGTCTTTTAAAACGAGGATCTCTAAACCAGAATGTATGTTTCCTTTGCTGATTTATTGCTTCAAAATCAGATGAATCAGGATAAATGGAATATGCAGCTCATTAACACGCTGATGAACACGCTATGAATCTGCCCCACTGTCTCAAAAATGTAATATAAAACCTGATAAAGTAATAAATGACTACATAATATTACACTAATGCAATAGCTTCCGTTAATGTAAATGATCCTCCAAACTGTGTTGTTCTCCAGTCTGATAGTGAGTAAGAAGGAGCGGATGCTGGTGAAGGGTTCTGGTTTCCATCTGGACCTGCTGCTCATCGGAGTGCTGGGGGGCAGTTCGGCCCTGTTTGGCCTGCCGTGGATGGCCGCCGCCACCGTCCGCTCTGTGACCCACGTCAACGCCCTCACTGTCATGAGTAAGGCCATTGCCCCTGGAGACAAGCCTCGTATCCAGGAGGTGAAGGAACAGAGGGTCACAGGGCTTCTGGTTGCCATTTTGGTTGGTGAGTGTCAGACGCGGTTCTTATAAAATGTCAGTTTTTGGAATTTCATGTCCCTTTTCATTTATTCTCTGCTCTGCACAGGTATGTCCATCGTGATAGGAGACCTGCTGCGTCAGATCCCGCTGGCAGTGCTGTTTGGTATCTTCCTCTACATGGGTGTGATGTCACTCAGTGGCATCCAGCTAACAGAACGCATGATGCTGCTGCTCATGCCACCCAAGTACCATCCTGACCACACCTACGTACGCAAGGTGAGAGAAGCACGATGGTGAAAACACTACAGGAATTTCACGGTGAAATGTGGATAACAAAGAAGGAACCAACAATCTTTTCTCCGTCCAGGTCCGTACGCTGCGGATGCACCTGTTCACGTGCATCCAGGTGGTGTGTTTGGCGGCTCTGTGGGCCGTTATGTCGACCCAGGCGTCGCTGGCCTTCCCTTTTGTCCTCATCCTCACCGTCCCAGTTAAGATGTTCCTGCTGCCTCGCATCTTCAGCATCAGAGAGATGATATGTGTAAGCTTTTACCACAGGGAGGCGCTCTATGCTACTTTATACACCTGGAGCGTTATCTGAGCTGTTGCAATATAGTCCTGCCACCTTTGTCTGACATGTAATGAGACAAGACAAAATGGTAATATTAAAGGAAAAATCCACCAAAACCATGTGTAATGTTTGTATTTAGCGGCTTATTTTCTTAATCCTGTGTTTAAATATAAATATGGTGATGTTGGTGTCAATGAGCAAGAGCTACACAAAATTATATGCTAAATCTAGAATGCAATGAAATATATAATTGAAATAGTTTACGTATAATGTTAGCTGAAAACATTAGCTTTATGCACGTTGACAGTATAACGTCTCTGTCTTCTAGCTGGACGCGGATGACGCAGAGCCAAAGTTTGACGAGCGAGAGTGTCCGGATGAGTACGCGGAGATGCACATGCCCGTGTGACCTACAACAAACCGCTCTACACACCAACGAGAGTCCCTCCCTCAAACCTGAAACACTCAACGCAGCAATTTCATACCACATCACTGTGCGCTTTCGTCGACGTTTTCCTCAGAGGTCAAGTGAAACAGGTGGTAAACGGTTTTTTGTTACTTTGGACTAATTTTTTCACTATTTAATGATCGCAGCCTTCTGTACTCTCACAGTAAACGGAGCATTGTTTAGGTGTTCTGCTAGTAGTTGTAACACGCACAGGAACAGGGGCGGACTTTACTATAAGGCAAAATAAGCATTTGCCTGGGGCCCCCAGCTAAAATGGCCCCCAATAGCTATATATATAAAATTATGTTTTGATGTAATAGATATGTTACATCAAAACATAAAAATACTGTATTATGTGGAGGGAAGGTGCTGGCTCATTGGCTCTGACACAATGGAGTAAAATCAATAAACAAGGAATTAAGTACGGAGGTTGTCCTGAAACAGTCCACAAGACATCACTTCCTTTAATATTCAGAGATTATTGGAAAAGTGATTAGATGTTACTTTGCTGAAGAACTGGGACACTAGCTAGTGAATAAGAACACTGAGAGTTGGCAAATGGTGGCTCGTGGGCCAAATCTGTCCCTTGAATATGTTATTTTGGCCCCATCACAAATTCTGAAATTTTTCATTCTAACATATACTGTTAATTCCATATTTAGGCCCAAAACCAATAATTTTTCCTAACAAATGAGACGGTCGTCACAGGAAATGCAGATTTTTCATCAACTCTTATGTTTATAAATTTAGCTAAAAACATACACTGTCTAAAAATAAAGGATCCTACAGTCCTGCAATGTGAAACATCATCAGAAAACACTGATAAATCAGATTTAAGTGTCTACTGTTAGTAATTTCCTGCATTTTTTATTTTTATCCTATCTGGATCACAGATTTAAGTTTGAAAACCAACAATATATCCAGTTAGGAAAACAGGCCAGTACCTGGGTGTGCCTGGGGACCCCAAATTACTAAGTCCACCCCTGCACAGGAAGATTCTGTAAGTTACAATATCACCTGAGGAGATCAAACAGTGGTTATCATGTATTTATAATATGCTTTTTAAACATATATTTCAGGGGAGAAAGAGATTCTAAATCAAATAATATGTGATTTTTATGCTCAAATATGCTTGTGCTCAAATGCGATTACATAGCTAGATTTGCAGACTGAATTTTAGCCCTGAAAGTTTGCTCTGATTCACATTGAATATGTGGAGGATATATGGGATACATTCCTTATATTAACATACTGAGTTGTTGCTGTTCAAGTTTGCTGCTTTTTTGGGTCATTTTTTGCTCTTTTAAAGCTCACTAAGCGCCTTATAAAGGAAATAATAGGTAGACTGAGAGGGGTTTTTGCCTTATTTTAACCTGCTGATCACTTGACTCACCTCCTGAAACTCATAGCACTTTTTAAAGACACCAAATCAGAATAGATGACTGAATTTTATGTAATCATTTTGCCTCCGTAGTGTCTTCTTAAAATCATGACATATCAGTGTTGCTTTAGTTTGTATCATAAATGACTATCTCATCTCAAATTCATTTTTTCCGTGCACAGTCTCGGCTGTTCAGATGACGATTGTACTTCATTACAATCAGGAAATATCAGCTGCTGTAACTGCAGTGAATGTATATGACCAGTAGGGGGAGAACTTGCAGGATTACCATACCAAAAACAATGAAACCATGCTCATCAACTTTACATGGTAGCATAATACTAATATTCTTAAATATACTGTAATTGTCCCCATGCACAGACACTTAGAGCACTAATGTACTAATGAAGGTTTGTTTTGTGTTGTGGTAAAGTGAAGAAATCATTAATTGTTTATGGGAATACTGTAATTTATCGGTTTCTTTATTAAAGTGCCAAACGTCTCCTGTAAATAGTTTTGAGGTCAGAACAATAAGCTGCAGTTGAGTCATCTCACTTTTGGAGTTTTTTTTGTTTTTTTTTTTTCAGCCAGAAATAAGGATATTTTCATAGTAGTACAACATTCCGTGAATTATTCTAAGTTAATTTTTCCTATCAACTAAATGAAACCAGTGCAACATTTCACTCACGTGTCGACCAAATTTCCACAGAAGCTGTCTAGACAATCTCATTACTCATGCATAGCTGAGAGGGAAGGTGTGTTTTAAAGATGTGTCTTGATTATTTTATATCATTTTGTGAAAGTTCTGAATGTATCAGTGCGACATGAAGTGGTTAAAGGACCATACCTGCCATTTTGCATGTTTGAGCCTAATATATTCAATTTTCATACACATAATGTTACTGACAATCATTTCCCAAAGCATACTACTGGAACGGTGAATTAAAAATGTTTTTCCTACCTTTCAGACCATCATTGATTTCAGTTCATTCTGGCACGCTATTAAAATCAACTTGTTGATACTTGAAACATAGGTAATATGGTAATATGGTAATCCATCATTTTTTTTTTTTTTTTTTTTTAAGTTATGTAATTTTAGCGTTTAAGTGCAATAAAAAAAAACGCTGAGTGATCTGAAAATGCACCAGGGAATATATTTGATTTTGAAAGATTAAGATTTTGCAAAATATCAGGAAAGCTGAAATATGTTTTTTTCCTTTGGGAAACGATTGTCAGCAATATAACATGTATGCAAATTGAATATATTAGGCTCAAACATGCAAAATGGCCGGTATGGTCCTTTAAAGNTAACATGTATGCAAATTGAATATATTAGGCTCAAACATGCAAAATGGCCGGTATGGTCCTTTAAAGCACTGATTGTGTCAAGTAACTTGATTTTTGGTCCTCTGTTACTATCAGCTGTGTGTGTTTCAGACACTAATGTTCAGCTCGTCCACTAAACCGTCCCGTCTCTGACACTGTAGTATGACCTGGTGTCATAAAGTTGCACGAAATCCCAAGTGCCTGTGGGACCAGGAAGTGATCAGCTACAAGTGTTTGATGATAAGAATGACACGTGTTAAAATAGTTTGCACTTTTCAGACACATATACTCATCATTCATCTCTTTTATCAGTTGCAATATGTGGCATTATTGCTCATTTTGGGGTATTTGAAGCATGACATGGAGCCTTTTGTTAACGCACACGCTCACATGAAGGAAAATTTTTAAGACGTTTGGACAGTGAAGGGAATGTTTCTGAGAAGCAGCGGCGTACAGAGTCAGTTATATGTTTAAATGTTGTGCCTGTGGATGAAGGATGTGCCCGTGAATGTGATCTGTCAAAGTCGTGAAATGCTGATTATTGTTCTATTTCAAAAGCAATACAAAGTCTCATTGCTGTTGCTGATGTTCCCTTGTACATAAGTGGTTCAAATATTGATAATAAACAAAGGATATTTTCTATTTATCACATTTGGTTCTGTTGTCTGTGTAAAACAAAGTGTGTTATTACGTTGCACAAAGATATGTCTTCAGTTTGTCTGATGGTTAGCAGGAAATACAAATTTTAATGGAATTTGGTGGAAACTTGAAAAATGAACAGTATGTCCCTTTAGAGCATTTCTTAAATTTTCAAACTTTTGCTATTATTAAAATAAATGTAGAAAGTGTACAGCGCTGCCACCCCCCCCCCCCCCNAAAAAAAAAAAAACAAAACTATTTTTGTGTAAACTTTTCTTTCTGAGTTAAAATACCACTCCAAACACAACAAAATGTTTTGTTTTTTTTTAGTGTGTTAAAGTACAAATGAAAAAAAAGCCAGCAGTTGTTAATAGTGTTAAGTAGGAAGACACTTTTGACATATTGTTAAGATTTGAAGAAAAATACCAATATTATTAGAAGAAATCAAACAGGAAGTTAAAACTTCTTTGAGGTAAGATCAGAGCAAATGGTTTTCACGTGTTTTCACTGACTTGTAGAAATATTATAGTCATATTACCTACTCTGAAATCCAAATTTAAGTCTAAANACTGACTTGTAGAAATATTATAGTCATATTACCTACTCTGAAATCCAAATTTAAGTCTAAAGAATACTTATAAACACTAATAAATGAATTTTGTTGTGTTTGGAGTGGTACTTTGGTAAAGTTTACACAAAAATAAAGGGGTGTGTAATACTTTTGGCCAGTGCTCTGAGCTCTCTGAGTGCTTTAGTTCTTCACCATCTGGAAATAATCAATGAATGCGTAAGGAAATTTCTCAAATTCTCCAGAATTCCCATGTTCAACACTGAACATTTGATTCAGATTAACAATGTGAAGTATCAGAGTAAAAAAAAAAAAAAAAANAAAAAAAAAAAAAAAAAGAGCAGTAAGTGCCTGAACCAAAATTAATTCCAAAACAGTTTCCAGGAAAACAGGGCTGGCTCTTCTTTTTCCCACTTTGGGGAGTGGGTGGTCTTTTCATTATCCCCTAGATCCCACTGTTACACACACACACACACACACACACACACAGGGAAGAAGATGGCTGCTTTGCTGCTGTTTCTGTTGAGTTCTGGAGCCTTGCTGTCTTCAGGCCATGCACAGGAGGCTTACAGCAAACTGGCTGATACCTACAGGAAAGGAGTGGACCTGGCCCTGCTGAAACTCAACTCCCATGCTGGAATCCAGCACCATTTCCTCTACTTCAGAAGCATTGTGAAGTCAGACATTGAGGTATCGTACTCAGGGAAAAGTTTTCTGCATCTTTCAGGGGAAACTTCTCAGGAAAAGATGAAGAAATGTGCTGTTTTTGCTCATTCTCTCCTCAGTCTGGATTCAACTTGAGCTACATCTACCACCACTTCTACCTTAAAGCCACCAAATGCCCAAAAGGAACCGTCGACGGCACAGCCTGCCAGTTCAGAAACGACAGGGTGAGTCTGTGTCTGATTCTCTTGAAGCAGAGGAAGTTCCTGCTTGTTCTAACTCGCCTGGTATCTGTTTGTGTCCATGCAGCCTCTGATAGACTGTGCCGTCTGCTACAAAACATTCAACGGAGGAATTGAGCCAGAACCCAAACCCTACATCCACTGCGTGCACAAACCGGCCCTGACAGAGGCGAGTTTAGGCTCACAGCATGAAAACACTGACTTCTGACTTTTGTGCGTTCACCATAACTAAATTCATTGATTTCTTAATGACAGGAAATGAAGGCAGCCAGAGTGGATCACTGTAACACGATGGGTTACAGCAGCGGAGCCCCGACTCTTCTGGCATCAACAAGTGAAAACTGAAGGCAGCATGTGGATAGTTAAAGGTGGAAATTCTGTATCTGTTGCAACACCTTTAAGGGTTTCTTGTTGCTTTTTAAATGCTTCAGATGTCTAACTAAAAGCAGATAATTGCAAATGAAGTATCTTTCAGTGTTTTGTTAAGCTTTCATACATTTGAGTGTGATTTTTATGTCATTATTTTAGTAATTAGGAGTTTTTTTTTTTTACACAAAATATTTTAAGAAGCAGAAAAAAAATCCTGCCGACTGTCAGTGACTTGTGGAAAAATTGTGAAATGCTAACTGAGATATACAAATTGAATAAAGTTTCATGATTTTCAAGAAGTTGAAAGTTTTATCTCTTTTTCTAGGATGTTTATTGCTAGAGAAATTGGTCTTTAAAGGAATAGTGGACCTAAAAATCTAAATTATTCCATTCATGTCAGTCAAAAGTAAAGAGTTTGCATGATCACCAAGACTGTTGTTCCAAAAATAAAATTTATGCATCATAATTTAACAAATTTATAGCCCGAAGATCTAATTGTGAATTTTAAAATCCAGGATCCATCCTGTTCTTGCACTGTCTTGCACTGCGGAAGAGGTCAGGAGACGATGAAGGAAATATTGGACTTTTGGACCGACACCACAAACATTTAGCTACAAAACAAAAAGATGCTGCTGTCCAGTGAAAACCACGTTTCTCTAAACTGTCAAGTCTGATGGGTGTTTAAGGATTTTATCAGCTTAAGACGATGTTTTCTCAACTGTTAAATGAGCATTTAACTCTTCAACATATAAACATTTTAAAAATGGTTAAATCTGGAGATACGTGGTTTTCACTGGGCAACAAAAAATACATTTTTGGAGAAACTCAAGAAACTGTTTGCACTTTTGTGAGTTACATGCTTTCAGGTGTTGGGTCATTAACATTTGAATGTAATATGACTCGTATTTTGATAACAGTCATTGCAAAATCTCTGTTTCCTGTAAATGATCCAGATTCTTCTTTCTGCACCGTGAAAAGGCCGCCGTGCCAAACGCGTCCACCCACTGATCCCTGCTGACCTTTGCATTCATCCTGGGGCTGAGAGCTCTTCCAGGACTTGGATTTACTAATCTAAGTCTTTAGTAACTGTGGGCTGTGAGTCTAGCTCCATTTCTGGGAAACTGTTCATCTTATGGAATGTGTTTTCCTGAGACAAGCTTTGATCTGCTTCCCTGCAGGGCATTGTGGGAAGGCTGAAAGAAAGTCAACAGACCCTTTGATGGTCAGTCGGTTTAGTTGCTGTTGTTACTCCTGAAGCCTCAATCGGGCTTGTTTTTTGGACTTTACACAGTTCCATTGGCAGAGCTTCTCTCCACACACACACACACACACACACACACAGAGGAAAATGGCTGCTGCGTTGCTGTTTCTGATCAGTGCTGGAATTCTGCTTTATTCTACCGAGGCCCAGGAAGCTTATAATCAGCTTCCTGACGGCTACAAGAAGGGAGTGGATCTGGTCCTGAGGCAGCTCAGATCTCATGCTGGAGTCCAGCACCATTTTCTCTTCTTCAGAAGTCTGGCAAAGTCAGAGATTGAGGTAAAGCAGACGTCTGAGTTTCTGGGTTTAAGAATTAAGGAGGGTATCACTGTTTCTAGTTTTTAAGTTTTGAGGCTGTCTTGTTTGTGATGATGTGATTGATGAGACTGACATTCATCACAGCTTCACTTATGGATGATTTGATAGATTTCAATAATGTTCGCTGAGAAACTGAACATGAAGTTACAAGCCTGAGAAAGAAAAAAGTGTATTTCTGGTTCTGGTTTAGTTTTGTCCTGTGGCAGCTTTCTCTCTCACACTGCCTGCACGGAATCCATGTTCAGACTTGTTTGACATCTGATTCTGGTCATCTGAATTATAATAATATCAATTATCTTCAGATCATGCAAACAGATTTTTTTTTTTTTTTTTTTTNTTTTTTTTTTTTTTTTTTTGGAAACCAGCCTGATAAGGTGTGGCATTTGTTTCTGCATGACAGCTTGACTTAACACTCTGGTTTCCCAACATACGTTCAGCTGATAATATGAGATTTCATTATTAATTATGGCAATTTTCATATTGAATAGTTCCATTTCTTCTTCTTCTTCTTCTTGTTCTTCTTCTTCTTCTTTTTAGTGAGAAGCTGTTTAAGGATGTGTGAAATGTGAAACAAAGCTGCAAAACTGACAATTTTTAAGCTTTTTGGCTCTTATGAAACATAAAAATCAATCACTGCAAGTAAAAAAATATAAGATAAGATAAGATGAACTTTATTAATCTCACACTGAAAAAATATGAGATAATTATTCAGATTTACGATTTATTGACATCATAATAATCAAGATAAACTTTTAAGGATAATATTGCAATTGAATTTATGCTTGAAATTCATGTGAGTTACCTCCTTTATATTTAAATGAAAACGTTTCACATTTTCAGATTACATAAGCAATTTAACCGTGTTCAATCGAACGCAATAGCGGCTCCCAGTGGTGGTGAGAGGTAACTGCATGACAAACTTTACTACCAAGATTATAAATGAATGAATGAATGAATAAATACATTTTCAAAGTAAATTTGTAGATTAGGGAGTCATCATTGTTAAAAAAAAAAAAAAA
>VXCM01000258.1:190639-265639 GCA_014773175.1 Lucifuga dentata
AAAAAAAAAAAAAAAAAAAAAAAAAAAAAAAAAAAAAAAAAAAAAAAAAAAAAGCCCATAATTACTAATTGGCTTTGTTGTGGTAAAACAAATATTTATACATCCCTCTCTAATTTTATATCTTTATTTATGGATGAATTGATTTATTTCTTAAGTTTTTTTTATTCATCCTCATTTAAATATCAATGAATAAATTGCCTAGTATCCTTCATATTGTCCACAGGGTCTCTCTGAGGAGGGTGTTGATGCTTTTCTCCATTTTTGCCCCTCTTTATGTTTTAGCTATATTATTTTTATGTTTAGCCTTTCCTGGTTCTGTGATCAAACATCATTTAAATTCCAGACTTTGCCTCTGTATATCTCATATACATATAATATCTCATATATAACCTCTCTATTCTGTCCTGCAGTCTGGATTCAATGTGCGTTATCTCTACCACAACTTTCACCTGAAACCCACCAGGTGTGCCAAAGGAACAGCAGAATCTGACTCTCAGAGGTGTCCGTTCAGGAACGACAGAGTGAGTCCACCTCCTCTCTCCTGGATTTATTCCAGAATCACCCAAAGTTTCAGCTCTTCTTCATTCTGCTGATGCTTTACTTACTTTACAGCCTCTGATGGACTGTGCAGTTTGCTACAAACTCCTGGCAGACGAGATGGAAGCCGACCCGAAGCCTTTTGTTCACTGCATCCAGAAACCCAAACTCACAGAGGTATCAGCTCTCGTCTTCAGGCTCCCTCTCCTTCTGTATCTGTGCTGCATTTGTTTCATCACCTTATTCCTCTGTTGTTTCAGGAGATGAAGACGTCCAGGTTGGAGCACTGCAGAAAAATGTCTTACAACAGTGGAGCTCCCACTCTCCTGGCTGTGTCCGTTTAATAAAATACACACACAGACACAAACACACACACACACACCTGCTTCCTTAATACCAGTTTGAATAATCTGAATGAATAATCTGTGGTGAACCAGCAGCATGTTTGCTTCACTGTAGTGAACATATTAAATCTGATGCCCTTTTCTTTTTTTTTTTTCTATCTACTGTCAACTGTAACAAATAAATTCTACAATTTGTCCAAGAGTGTTTGTTTGCTGTACATAACTCCTTATTATTAATTTACTATATGTCAAATTCCCTTAAACACATTCAGGCTGAGGTTAAAGGTTAAATAAAGTTGAAAGGAACCAAAGTCTGCACTATTCACACATTTCTGGGGTTTTTCCAGGATATCTAACAATATATTCACATACACAAGTATGAAAATGAAAAAAAAAACAACAAACAAACAAATGAAATAGAACACTAAGGGGCTCCGTAAGAACATGCAAGAAATAATAGCACTTTATTCCATGTTACTGTATCTTTGAAAGTATTTTTAGTATATTTTCTTATATCGATTTGTTGTCCTCTAAGTTCTACATCCATATTATTCCATAAATGGAGCCCACAGGGAGGTATGAGCAAAGGGCTGTTTAAAGTTAAACTTTCCTCATAATTCATTAAAGCCCATCTCGTTTGACAACAATTTTTGTATGTTACCAGGAATTCTTACTTATTCCTGCTTTTTACAATTATTCCAGTTTTTCAAGGTTGTTCTCAACTATTTTCAGTTATTCCTGCGTTTTTAGGGCATTCCCTGTCCAGTGCCCTTCCAGACATTTGGGAAAATCTTGATATTATGTGTCACTGTGTCTGCTAAGGGACTTTTGACAGTTCAGATTTAAAATAAATGAATAAATAAATAAAAATAAATAAATCAAATAAAAGCAAAATTGAAAAGTAAAATTGAAAAAATGACTTTTGACACCAGAAGGTTAACATTCTTGAGCTTAAAATGCATGTTTGGGTTTTTGGCTTCAAAAAATGTCTCTCTTACCTAATTTATTTCTGTAAGTTGTATAAAATTCTTTTTCCTTCATTTCCTTTAAACTGCCTTAAAGAACGCTCATGTCTTTTCCCTTCTGTTACTCTTTGTGCTAATAAAGTCCCAAAATTACAAGTCAACCAAGGATAGAAATAATAAATTACACACTGCACAGTCAGGCTCTTTCCATCATAATGGGGAAAAAAAAACAGCTTGTGGTACGCTGTTGTATAATTCGTTTTAACTGTCACAGTTTCAAAATTACAAGTTTTTACATGATACATGCCACAGCAAATTCTGATCTCTTAATTGATGGGCACAACAGATATGTCTTGGAAAATATCCAACATATCCATCTGTGATCAGCCTTTGCACAAACAAGTCATCATCTTTCATTAAACATGCATTCATCAGAACACAAAGTTTTGCAGCACTGTGTTCTAAAGGATTATCATTATTATGCAATTGTGAAGGCATGCGGAACACCAGAAGCTTCAAGAAAAAAAGAGGTCATGGCAAGTCTCCACACCCAAACAGGAGCATATAAAGAGGGCTGAGAAGCTCTGCAGGTCACTTCTTTCACCTCTGATACACAGCCTGGTGTGAGCGATCAACCTGTAAGTATTGATTGGTGGATTCATTCAACCTTTTAGATGGACAGAAGATATCTACAAATGAATAGACAAATATTCTTGTTTTTTATTTCAGAATCATGAGCAGGAACTACTTATCCAGAAACGATGAGCTCCGCAGAGGAGATTTCCTGATGTCCAACAACAAGGAGTGGAAGGCCATCTTTCAGGTGAGGAACTCATATTTGAACAGTTAAGATATTTGAATATTACTGCTGCTCTAAGGTGAAACTACCAGATCAATCCAGATATTGTTAAGTGAAATGTTTCTGTTGTGCCCACAGGATGACGGTAACTTTGTGGTCTATGGCTGGAAGCCTGTGTGGGCCTCAGACACACATGGATCAGACGTTACACGCCTGTGCCTGCAGGCAGACTGCAACCTGGTCATGTACAACAAAGAAGCCGAACCCCAGTGGCACACGGACACCTGGAATTGTGATTTTTGTGACATGAACCACCTGTACCTGAACGATTCTGGAGTTTTGGTGCTCATGAGGGAAGGGAAAGAAATTTGGACCTCTGCAAAAAACAGAGGCTTTAAAAAATGATTGAAAGCAGCTTGGTTAACCAGAAATACACCTGATGTGCAAACTGAAGCCAATAAAAGCAAATGTTCAGAATTCATAAAAGCCTTTTTCTTTTTGTTTGGGGTTAAATATGTTTCGGTCTCTTAGCTCTTTGTGAAATTCTTTGTTTACATGTGAAAATTTTTGTTTTACCACATCATTTTGGACTTAATTGTTGGATCATGGCTCAGATTGCTGTAATATGTATTTTCCTTTATTGTTACAAATTTCTTTGTAATTTGCCTCAGCATCTATGAGCAAGCAGACAGGATCTCTCCTGAGATTTTCTTTAGGGTAAGGTTTTTAATGCATTTTGGATTCCCTCTGTGAAATTTTCTTCAATTTTTTTTTCCTTATGCCAAGGTTTTAAGGAAGTTTTGAATCATCTCTCAGGGATTTTCTTAAGGTTTTTAGGGAGTTTTCTGCTGGGTAAGGAACCTTTGCAGTGTTTTAAAGTTTTTTGAGGCATTAGATGTGATGCTGGCGGTGGTGGTCCGGGTCTCTTGGTGCCCTCGGCAAGACTTGGCTTGATTGAGCAAATGGAAAACACGTCACAGCAAATACCTACCTGTGAGAAGCTGCAATTATCATGACATTGACAACAACTGAGTTCTTATCATCAATGATGGGTAAATGATGGGTACTATAGAAATATATTTGCCAAATGACTCTTGGCAGCGAAAGATAATTGTAACATCAAATGTAAACTGGTGATTCGACTCAGACAGATGATGGCAGCAGTTATCCATCAATGATAATCCATCTGATTAATATATCATCTTTAAAGGATCGTGCACATGCAGTATCATGCAAAGTTAAATTTAACACTCAACTGCCAGGATACTCTGTGGCATTTTGGTACGATTGGTGCTCACAGAGTCAATGCAGGAACAGCTGACTGAAAGATGGCAGCCATTAAAGCCAGAACTGATCTGCTGCTTCCTCCTCTGGAAACCAGCAGGACACTCATACACACTCACTATATGTTACCTGTCTGTTGCAAGATCAAAATTGCACATATATACCAAACGGCTATGCCAGTCTTGGCATATAGTACGACTATATATGCAGACAGAAAAAACTAAAAAATAAAAATAAATAAATAAATAAATAAATAAATAAATAAATAAATAAAAGGAAACCAGCTGAACCAAACACCTTTGCAAGTTTTACAAATGGCCATAAGATGGCGTAGGCGCATTAATTCTGCTGTAGTCCCTGTATCTCTCCATCCATTTATGATCATGTGGAACGAATGAAAATTACACATTTATAAGATGTTTCTTTTAATGTGAAATAATGCTTGTTTCCATGCTGAATCGTATGAGACAAAATTAAAAACTCAGATCCAAATCATCTGTTTGATTCCAGTATGTGTTTACATCCAAAAACAGTTGTTGTAATGGCACGATTATTCCTTAGCATGTTTGTCATCATGTCATCATTACAGGATGAAGGTGAATGAAAAATATGAAAAGATCTTCATAAAGCCAAAATATGCAATTAAGAATATGAATCTCGATACAAATCTCCTTCAGTATCCTTTAATATTCATTTCATAGCAGCATAATAGATGTAGCTGCTTGTGTTTTTTTTTTCAGCTACCACAACATCACTATCACTTATCTGAATAAAATTGGAGATATGAGGTAAAACACTTTGTCTTTGACGGTATTAAGAGACAAAACTATCAAAATCAATTCAATAATTTGTCCATTTTGGCATATCTGTTCCTCACGTTGAAAATAATACTGTTGCATATTTTGATCTATTAACTTGAAAAACTTCTCAGTGATCCTATTAGACTAAATACAGGATCTCTATGCAGATTTAGAAACATGGTTTTCATGGAAACCACATCTTGATATGGTTCAGTTTGTTCTTTTGTTGTTATATTGAAGAAGTATTCTCTCAGTCCTACACATGGCTCATCCAGACATGCGCCATTGTCTCTGGTGCTTTTTATGCCAAGAGTAAATCTCATTAACCGTGAGAAGGATTGGCAGAACGGAGCTCACAAGCTGTCAGTGAGTATGTGTGCTAAAAATAAAGTAAGAGGATGATTGTTGTATTAATCTGTGAACTGAATGATGAAGCAGGAAAATTAAGATATTGTGCCAATGTGGTAGAGCAAATGGATGATAGACAAAACACATTTATTTTCTGGCAAATGAAGATATTCCAAACTAAATCATTTTTACTTACAAACCAGATACCACTAGATGGTAAACTATGTTTATCCTAAAAACAATTTCCTATAATGTCATACAAACTTCTGCTTGATGCTTAAATACAGACTTTTATTTCTGGCTTGAGGCTCAGAATGATGCACATAGACCTACTGCTGCAGTTTCAGGCTTGGACTGTTTAGAAATTGTCAGAGTTGTTTAACATGTTTTCAATGGGAATAAAGTCTTCAGCCTTCAATGAAATAACTTAAGGTTTGGTTTTTGGTCATTTTCAAATAAATGAAATGAAAGCTGGATTTTATGTCTACTTCAAAACTTGTGACTGTTCCATTTTTCTCTTTCTCAGTTAATAATCCAATTAAACCAGACACGCCTGCACCTCTACACACTATGACAAATTCACCATCATTGCCAGAATTTGACCTTTTTTTTCCTCCTGTTGTCAGAAATCTTCCTCCAACGATCACTACATTTTGTATTTTCCTCTGTTTACTAAACAATTTTTTTGCAATCTGTTCTTGAAAATATAAATGAATCGTGATGAATTCAATGCATGAGGTAATGATTAATAAATTTAAAAATTATATAGCCATACAGTATATTGCTCAGGAACACTGCTTCATATTTGTGTTGTTGTGAAACTGAATGCTGTAATTTTAAGTCAAGTATTTTTAGGTTTAGAGTTGTTTATTTTTAATATTAGCAACTACATGCATCTGATTTTACCTCACAAATGCACAAATAAATAAGTGCAAAAAAAAAAATAAAAGTAAATAATATTAGAAAAAACACTGGGAGGAAAAGAGAGTCATCCTCTGGTGATAGTATTCATATCTCAGAGACAAACTGAATTCGCCATAAGGAATTGTTACATGAAATGCTGTTTACTTTGCAATAATAATAATAATAATAATAATAATAATAATAATAATAATAATAATAATTTCAGATATGTGAAATATAACAAAATATTTTAAAACACATACTATAAAAATACATCAAAAAATATCAAAGTATTTTTAAAAATTGAGGTTTAATGTGTAATATTTAAAAGCCTTGACAGGCTGCTGCTGCTGCTCTGCCTGCAGTTCAGAAATCATTGCGCGTTTATTAGCAGCTTTACGGCTCTGCGCTCTGTCTGTGCGCACTGAGGCTGGCAGCCCACGGCTTCACCACCAACACTGACAATGACGCGTGCGGAAGATAATCGAAAAAAGCTCTTTGCTCCATGAAACCCTCCCAACCTATGCAGGCGATGATCCCAGCGGACCAACGGGAAATCATCCAGCTCCGTTAACTCAGATTTTTTTGCGGATTGTTTCTCTGTGAATGAGCAGATCACCAGTAAAACATTTCGCAATCTATTTTGCATGCAGCTTAAAGGTCGCATGAAGTCTGGGATCGCTATATTTTTCCGCGTCTGTCCACGACCAAGTCCCGTAGTATTTATGTAAGGGACTGTGTGTTTTTTCTTCAGCTCGTTAACGGGGGGCATCCACAGTCGGTTTACGCTTTATCCGTTTTTTCCTCTGCAAGATGTTTTGACCGCCAAGAAGGGGGCTGAGCGGCTGTTTTGTCTGGGGCTTTTTCTTCACTGCGCAGACAAGCGGCGGACAGTCTCTGCGTCTCCATACAACAAACCGACAGGGGGGGGAGGAAAGCTGGAAATAAAGGCTTTAAAATGACTATGTCCGTCCCGGAGAGAAAATCAGGATCGGAGGGGAAGGAGGAGGAGAGCGAGGATGAAAGTGAAATCCTGGAGGAGAGCCCGTGTGGTCGCTGGCAAAAGCGCAAAGAGCAGGTTGGTGGTTTATGTTTTTGTGTGGATGTGACTTGCATTTGAATTGCAAATGACCTGCTCCTTCATACAGGAATCAATCAGTTTCCTCAATGATTATTGATTCTGGTGATGTTGTTGCAAAGGTATTATTCCCCCACCAACACCACAAACCTTAAAGATCTTTGATCTGCTTTGGCTACATCTGATACTCTGATTCATATTCTCCCAAAAACCTTCTCAATGGGTTTTAGATTATTTATGTGCAGCAGCTATTTAGGATCTGACGTGGAAAAGTTGTGGGTACCAGCCTGATGATGGACTCAGGATGCAGGGTTCCATTCAGGCTTGGAAGCTGAAACTTTGGGTTGCAACTCAAACTGACATGTCTCTTCATAACTGAGATTAAAGCAAAAATATGTTGTTTGAAAAGAAAGGCATGCAGGAATAAGGGTGATTCTAATGGTAATTGGTGAAGAACATGATGCTACATCCTTCAGGGTATAGGTGCTAACATCAGGTCCCTCCATCTACTCCAAATCTGCTCCCCTGGTTATGGGATGGGATGCATCATGAAAAAAAAAAAAAAAAACNAAAAAAAAAAAAAAAAAACTGTAAGGATCCAGTTTGATTGCCCAGGTAGCTTTAGTTGCCATGTTTGTAGTTTCCTTTCCTGAAAATATTTATTTCATGTCAAAATAAAAGCATTCAATATCTGTGACCCAGCAGACGACTTGAGACTATATTCCCCCCGATGTGGATGAAATACGCACATGTGGCTTCCCTGAGACTAAAATACAGAGCCCAGAAAAAACGTTCAGTTATTATCAAAGAGAGGAAACAGCCATCTGAGCAATTGTGAAGCAGCGGGTGTTGCCTCCACACACACTTCTAGATAAGCCTGAGAAATTAAGTTGAAGGTTATCTCTCTTTTGCACACACACACACACACACACACACACACACACACACACACACACACACAGCCTGCTTTGCACGCCGTCACCTGACCATCCTCCCACAGCACCGTCTGTGCCATTGCCATTGAGTGTCTTGCATATTTGATAACACACACACTTCCCTACTATCCCTATCCCACCCTGCTGTTTTTCCGGCCATTGATTATCCATCAGTTTGGATGTATGGTGTTTCCTGGGTTGCCTCCACTGCTGTGTTTCCATTTACCCCCCAGCGAGAGCAGCAGTCAGTACTTGTGTCGATATTACCATCATTGTCTGTGATTGGATCAGTCACCTCCTGTGACTGAACCAATCACCAATCTTCGCTTTTTATAGATTGGACAGAAATACCACAGCGACTAATTATTCATTTATGCTACAAAAAGTAAAAAAAAAAAAAAAAAAAAAATGCTGGGTTACATGAGTGATGTTATGCTTTTGTTATTTTACCTTATTTTTTATAGTGTAATATAGCTGGGATTTCGTGCTGAACATTGTCAAAATTGCAAAACATGAGGTTGACGCCAATAGAAATGCATCCAGTAAATCAAACCCAAAGGTCATGAACTACCCTGGATCCATTACTTCTGTTACCTGTTTACATCAACAGCATTTTTACACAATTTACCTGCCTACAGTACACACCTGATTTGATATACCCACAGAGTATGAGGATAGAGAGTGTGTTTGGATGGTGTCTAATTTTTCTTCCAGCATCTGAGAGTGTTGCCAGGCTCAGGCCCAAAACAGCTGGCCAATCAGAACAGAGGGGGGGCCTTAACAAAACAGTTTCTATGATGATCTGTTTTCACTCAGTGTGCACAGAAGTACTACAGAACAGAACAGTAGAAGTGATCAAAGTAAAATTATTTCCCTAAATGAAATAATAACATGGAAATCTAATATATCCCTTTAAGTCAGCACACAGGTTAAAACACAGCTGCCATACTAAAGTGAATGATGTGTGCAAGTCAAACCCTGGTGTAAGCCTTCACCCTTCAGTCTGAACAGGACTGTATGAGCATGTGAGCACGATAAATATAAATGTTGCCATATAAACCTCATCAATAAAAAAGCATGACATTGACTTTCCATATAAACCTATCTTTCATGCTCCACAAGTGCTGAATGGCTCGATGTTTTGTCTGTTGAGTCCAGCAGGCCTGGGTGTGTCTGAACTACAGGCTTCAAATGAACATGTTCAGTAAATAAGTCAGTGGGTGAAAGTTCAGAATACGCACCGCCATATCTGTTATTCAGCTTTGCTATTCAAATAAACACAGGCCATGCACACATGGCCTACACATAGTTAATGTCCCAGCAGAAGTTCAGCTCGGAGGTTAAAATCCTGTGGATTTATAAATGGCATAAAAGTGTTGCCACAAAAATCAGTTGGGGTACCTTATCCGGCATGTCTGAACACTCAGATCCTTGATTTCTCTCAGGGACATAGTGGTAGTGGCGAGATTGAAAAGTAAAACTGCAAAAGCTCAAAAGCTACTGGAAATCAGCCTCTATGAGGAAATCATGACATTTGCAACATGATTTACAAGCCCATGATTGACTGTTGCTGACTGGCTGCACGTACTCTTTGACTGTGTTACCGTGCCACACCAGAATCAGGACTTTCAGGCTGTCGCAGGATGTTTGATGAAACACTGAGTCACTCCAAAAAAGGGCTGAGACATGAATCTTATCTTTCATTGCAAAATTACGAAATCTCCCACTTTAGTGTGCTTCTCTGCCAGTCTGACTTTTAAGAGCTTTTTGGGAGTTATCGACATGAATGTAGAATACCCTGACCTGGATCACTGGAGCCCTGGCACGTGGGCTGGATAATGCAGCAGAGTAGACCTCCTGAAGTGAATCCACACCCAGCCCCTCGCTGTACTGCACCACTCATTCCAGTAATTGCTCTGAGAAAAGCACAGTTAATATTTCCAGCTTCAATCTATCTACAGGCAGGGATTTACAGTATATGATCACTTAATATGAGGTAGCCTGGTTGGGGAGAAGAGTGTTCGTTTGGCCTGGTGTTAATTCACGAGCAGATGAATATGTGAGGGGTATGTGATGGGCAGGTGCTGTTTTCTGCATGGATGTGTGACCCAAAATCTCATGCATGTGTCAGCACTCACATGCACGTGACAAGTTTTAGAAACTAGAGGCTATGATACATACTGGTACTGAACAATGAAGAGGGTTCAATACTGTGATCATATGATATTCAAATAATATAAAATAAAATTTGTGTTCATCCTATTGACTCTGAAGATTTGTTTTTTAGCAGAATTACTCAAAAAGTGATGATTAGATTTTGAGAAAACTTAGTGGAAAGGTGGGGTATGGCCCAGGGAAGAACCCATTAATTTTTGGTTAGTTCTGGATCCAGGGGGGAGATCCAGAAACTTTTAAAATAATTTATTAACATTGTGAAATAGGTTTTTTTTTCATTATTATTATTATTATTATTATCATTGTCACTTTCTTCAAGACTAATGCACCAATCTCAATGAGAAAAAAAAAAATCAGGCATATTTATCCCATAATAGACTTTCAATAAGTGCAATTTGGTCTGGATCTGGATAAGGATCCGCATCTGACTGACTAAAATATATGCTTGGACAGGGGGAACCTTTATGGAATTGCTTTACAGTAGCAAATATAACAGAAACAGTAGCATTCAAACTGTATCTTTAATAGTTACAGAGATACCGGTAGATCCAGAAAAATATTATGTTTATTAAAGTCGTTTCTTTCTCTTTAGGCCAGTATTTTATCAGAACAAAACAAGTTTTGTCAAAGCTTGTTTGGACTCTAGTCTCATGATTATTTCTGGAGTATATTTTGAAATGCTTCATCACATAGTAAAAAAAAAAAAAAANTAAAAAAAAAAAAAAAGTTTTGTAAATTGGGAATGAATGTAATAAGTTACCAAAAAGTCAGACAGGATATTTACTGATACAGTCTGTTAGCTGTGTAATTATTTTGTATGGTACCAACTTTTACTTTTCTCTCTAAAATCAAGGCAAGCCACACATGGTAGTTTTAATTCAATACAGTAAAGTGAAATATTGAAGCTATTTACAGGAGCCATAGGTTATATTGTGCAGTAAACCCTATATAAGATTTTAGATGGCAGTGACTCAAGTCTTTAAAACAATTAAGCTGAGCAAATGATTCCAAGGCGCCAAGCGCAGGCATGGCCCCTCATAAGATCATGTCATGTTGCGGCTAGCAGTTAGCGCTGCCTGATCTGCAGGGAGCTTCCTAATGACTTTCACTCCATACTAATCCAGCAATGCAGGCGTGCTTTCTGGTTTGACAGCTGTCCAATGAGGAATCACATCTACTCGGATTTGTCTGGGGGAAACAGGGATCAGGGACAGATGCACTTGATATAGCGGTCACCCTCTCACGTGGCTCAGAGCTTAAAATCTTTACGAGAACACACACCGACGTGTTTATTCATTGGAATGCAGGGTTCATCCTTAGTTGTTTTTCACAATATACTGATGTAATGACAAGTACTTTTCCAAAAAAGAAACCTTCATTCTTCCTATTCTGTAAATATGCAATATTTACAAAAGTTGCATTGTATAATAAAGCTAAAATTAATCATGAACCACAAACAGATATTTAGATTGATTAATTCAGAAAAACAAACTGAGATATGATGCGATGTCCTTGTTAAGACGGACACATTGTCATGATGTTGACTTGTAGTCTGACTAGGAACTGAATCACTCTGACAGATCTGACAGCAGAATCAGTCACATGTCAGTTGAGTCTCTTAGAAACAAATCTAATTTAATCCGCATGATTGTTAATGAAAGGTTATCCCAGTTGAACCTTCATCTGTGCAGGGTCATAGACCTGCAGCTCTGCGTTTCCTCACCAACAGATTTATGAATAGTTTTATGGCATTGTGGCGGTATCCGGTACCATTGTGTATCAGAGTCCAAATGGCAGGGCTAAGAAGACAAAACCCTTTGATTGTGCTGCTGTATCGTGACTGACCCATTTTGAGCCATGCGTTCAGTTAAGTAGTCTTTCCTTTCAGTTAACTGGGTCACTTTTTCATAACTCAGAGTTCTGATGGATAGACTGGTGATTTCCTGGCTCTCTGATTGCTGGATGAAACAGAACAAAATGATTCATCAGAGGAATTTTATATTCAGTGATCACATTCGACCATTAAAAAAATCGATCAAACTCACAATTTAATTGTTTTAGAAATGACAGAAGCTCAAGCTATCCGTATACTTGGTGTAACTGATAACATTTTAAGTCTTTTAGCATGTATGACTTTCTCATGAATCTTTCTTAACAGCAAAGTTCCATATTTTTATTGTTCATTTAGTACTCTATTTTGAAATCTTTGCAATCCTTGCAAAGAACACATCAATCCACTTCTAACCCACCTGCACACTGAGTGAAAACATGCTGTTTCTGTCTCTTTAAGCCCGCCTCCCAAAAAGTTCTGGTTGATCATCTGTGACATGATGAATGCTAGTCACACACTTCTTTATGTTAGCATTGCTAGTATCTTACTGTGTGGGTGTGACTAACTAGGTGTAAGTTAAACATGTGACATGTTCATATAAAATATTTGAAAAAGTAAAGGACCAATCAAAACAAAGCTATGGGTTTGTCTTAGGCATGAACCTCAAGTTTCGCAACTTTGACAATGTTCAACTCAATACTAAATGAGGGAAATTAACAAAAGCATAATATGTCCCCTTTAAATATAAAACATAGTCATTACCCCACACACACAGCTTACATTTCTGTGTTTTACTTATCTTAATGGTACCAACAATACAGGCTTTGTAGCAAACTACTTAGCATCAGGTTTCACAACAAGTGTAATTTACCTTGTTATGAGCGTTGACTTGTTTACAGCCCAGGTGTCTATGGCCTGGCCTGCCAGGTTATATTAGGGATTGCATGCTGTTTTCATCTATGCATGTTACAGCTGTTGTAAAGTTTTACTGCACAGCTCTCCATCAGCGGGGTGCTGAAATGAAAATTACTAATTGCTAATTGTTGTCTTTAGCGCTTTTGAACACAGAACCGAGATAATGCTGTTATGCTGTGAAATACAGAAACTGGAATAGATGATTACTTGTTGTTTAGGTGGTACTATTTTACTGTCATTGGTGCATGGAAGTCATGTTTAAACTAAATAACAGCAAGTAGCATAATGGCTTTATGCACATCTACTAAGGGATCAGCTGCCGGGAGGAATCCATTACTACCCTCTAACATGCAAAAATTACCAACATGTGGTTTAACTGCATTCCAGGAGCTCATTTATCAGTCAAAGCTTCTGTATACTTTGTAAAAATGTGATCAGATATACAAACATGGATCCGTTTTGCCAGAAGAACCCAAAGCTCATTGCATTACATTATGATTTCATAGCAGCTACTGCCAATGAAAGGAAAGAAAAACAGCCTACCTGAGTCTTTTTTGATGGATTTCTTCTTCTATGGCTGTGCTAAATGGCGAGAGAATGGTTAGTCTAAAAATAAGCCCTGCACATACTAAGACTAGAGTCTATCAGGTCATTAATGTGGATCCTGTTGCCATGACACATTGTGAATTCATATCTCTTGAGCTTCAAGCTGTGATGCGAGCCAATTTACAGCAAACAACAGAGCAGATGGCGTTGAACCGATCAGGGTCCATCATGAACAAGGCTCCCATCAAACTTTGCAAAATAGGATGCTCTCTTTAAGGTATCATATCTGAGCTATTTGGGCTTCTGGACGGCAGCTGAGAAGGTTTTTATTTTACGAGCTCCAGAGACTAGCTGGTGAAGTTGTAGGCTATGTGATCTCTCTAGGGAGTGTGTCACCTGCTTGTGAAATGTGAGCAGGTCTGCCAGCGAGGCCTGCCTCTGGGGGTCATCAGATCTGATGGGATATACCAGGAGGTAGCTGTCAGCATTTTCCGCTCCAGCTGTGTGAAATGGAGCTACCCAGATTTTCTGCCAGTCAGCCAGGAAAGCTGGCATGAAAAGGTATCCTCTAGGAAGGGCTGATATGTCGTGGCTTTCGCAGTGCTGCCATAGTAGGTGAAATCACATGACATCCACACCCATGAGGAGTGCCTTGCACCAGTTTGCGCGGGGAGGCCTTTCAAAGAAGAAAGGTTCCTAGAGTCATCTTTGGCACTGCTGCTTTACGATCAGTGTTTATCTACTGATTTGTATATCCTACCTAATTTTTCATGTTTTCTTCATCACTGAATTTGTGCGAAGAGAGAATCTGACACTTATCAGCTTGGGTTATACGAAGTAGAATAAAAAACAAGAGAGGGAAACAAAGTGCACCTAAATATACAGTGGAACACTTCATCGCTAAATTATTCATGACTGACTGAATTAACCGGAGTACCCTCTTCCATAAAATAGATGTCTTCTCCCTGGGTGGTGGAATTTGCCACGGCTGTGCTTTGTCACTCTTACGTTTGTGGTTTCATGGCAGTTGAGAGTGTCCAACCTTAGAAATCTGCAGCCTCAGGATTGATGTGGCTCTGCTGGCTACATCAGGCAGTGACCTCAGATTCACGCTCAGCCAAGTGTGAAGTGAGCAAGATGAAGATCGGCACCTCCAAATCTGAGCGCAGTAGCACCCTGTGTTTTGGTTGTTGTACTCGAGAACGAGAGAGCTGAGCTGAGCCTGAGGGTGAAGCTTTTGATTTACGACGGATCAGTCTGCATTCCAACTCTCACCTGAGCTTTTTCCTCGTGACTGAAAGAATAAGGTTGTGGTTCAAATAAGTTTCTTTCACAAGGTGCCTGGACTCACCCTTAGGGAGAGGGTGAGGGTATCTTGACATAGAATCGCTGCTCATGTGAGTTAGCAGGAGCCATTTGAGGTAGTAAGGGGATATGATGAGGTGCTTCCTTAACGCCTCCCTGTATTATAAGCTTTTACAACCTAGTGGACCCTATAATTATATGATTATTGTTGTGCATCTAAAACTGTAATCAATCCCTGTCACGTACTGTACACCAAAGCCTTTACTGAGGGTTTGGCAGATTTCCATGAGATGGGATTTGACTAAGGCATCTTCAATTAAAAGGGTTGATATAAACAAACTATAATCATACCAACTGTACAGTTATAACACATATACAGTATTGCATGCTAGCTGGCTTGCTTTTACGTGTTTCACCATTCACCTACTTTAGCGCAAAGGGCAAGGTCCACCACCTCCTTGCAGCTTACTTGGCTACTTATGTGTTGGTGTACTCTTTGGTCAGAGCATGTGTGTTAATATCAGCTGATATCTGACTCTTGCTGAAGGCAGTTTACAATATGTCGCGTTTAAAGCTTCCATAAATCACTAACCCATAAAGTCTTCTTTTGTGTGTGTTTAACTAAAGATAAAATGGAGATACAAAATTACATTTCACATAAATATGCGCTCATAGCTGCAGCTTGTTGACCAGCTGGTTTCAAATCATTGATTCATCCCATTGTACTTTAACATTGGTAGGCTCTCCTGGTTATCTGGACCTTTGAAACCAAACATGGATATCTTTGAGTTTTTTATTAAACATGTACCTAAAAAGAAACGTGGGCCTGATGAATAAATAGTGTAGACATCAGAATTGAAGTAGATTTTTGTCATTTATTTTCCATTAAACTTAAGCTGTCCATTTGAGTTGATTTGATTGGTTCCACTGCATCGTTTGACATTTTTCCAGCTTTTATTTTATTTATTCTTTTCATTTGTGACTCATCACCTCTACAACTATAATTAGCAAATGACTGTAGGATAACTGCAATAAATTTCATTCTTGTTTTCAGGAATATAATAAGCAACTCACCAAGAAAATGCGGACTTGGTGATAATCTGTCAACGGATGTTATGTAAGAGAAGTTGCTGCATGAACGCAGAAAACCTCAAAACATGTAGCAGATATCAGCTGGTATAAAAACCAGTCCTGACTGTGTGAATGCTTAGTGGGTCCAGTATTATTTTCATAACAATTATTTGAAAGAGAAGCACATATTATGTAGCCAGCTCTTCTCTTCAGCAGAAGTCATATTTTAGCTTGCGTTCACCTCAGTTTACCTCATTTTACCACCCGTCCCTCATAAATCTGCTATCCGTGCTGCTTGGCAGATTAGCGGTGATTTGCGTTCAGAAGCTGAATTTGCCAGCTCTGTTTATGCAGCCCAGGAAGCTAAACTGAAGCAAGTTTCTCTAATGCAGCAGCCAAAATGAAAATGCACCCCTGCAACTATCCATCAGTAAGATGCCTGATGAATTAAATATGGAGTCGGTGAATGAAAAACCCCATCTGCCCCCCTCCCCCTGACAGGCCGGAGCAGCTTGGATAACCCCCCCTTTTGTATTTTGCTTTTGTATAAACACGTGCTGAAGAGCCGGAGTCCAGCTCAGGTTGACATTCGCTTCTCAGCTTAATTCCCACAGGAAAATAACGACCAGTTTAGCACCACCCTGCTGTCAAAAAGCCAATTTTCTGCTACATCATCTTATTCTATTTATGTCAACTATGCTTTTCTACACAGCGCCTTTTTAACAAGCTCAATATCAGCCGTTTGACTAATTGCAGCCTATAAACACAAGAATAGGTGTGAGAGAGAGACTTTTACTTCATGTTAACTACCTTCTCACACCCCTCTTAAAGTGGTTTCTTCTGCTCAGTGCTATTGTTTGCTTCCTCTGCCTTCACTAAAGCGAACGTTACAAGCTAATGACACTAATATATTCCCTACATGCACGAACACGCCACGGTGCTCGGCCCAAGCTTTTACTGCTGCTGGCTCAATAAGCCTTTGCGCTCTTTGCCAAGTCTTTTGAGCTGTTACCCTAAGTCACCTCTTTTGCTTACTGGGAAGATGCACAGCAGCCTGGAGATGCAGAGGGGGTTGCTGGGCCTCGGTGCTCCTCTGTGGTTTGCAGTAGCAATGAAACAAGGAGTCTGTGTGGATTTACAAGCATGAAGTGGGTAATCCACTGGGCAGAAATTACCCCACTTTATGGAGAACTGTAATACTTGGGTGTACTTGAACAGACCCTGTTAAGCTTCTCCAAGAACAGAGTCAATTGCTTATGTTGTTAGAGGAATGGGAAGGAGGCCAGTTTCAGGTCAAGGCAAACACACACCCATGTAGCAGTCTACGTTTGTAGCAAGGTCTCAACCAATTAAAACTGCTGCTTCTATTCTGGGAATTGGGCTGTTATTGTGAGTGAAAAAAAAATGACCTGTTTCAGAACAATCAGTCCTTGTTTTGTAAACCTTCTCTCCCCTTCAGTGTTCTTCTGGTGCCAAAGCTGTGGAAGTGTGAGTTTCTTTTGGCTGAGGGTGAATAATCTAACAGAGGCAGTTTAAATAGAGTCTTTCTTCCTTAATTTGCTATATTTCGTATTGTGATTTATATAGAAACAGGATGTTTGAGTAAAACAAAGGAAGGAACAGCAGGTTTATCTGATGGGAAAAACAGAGAGGTGGAATCTTTCCAAAATTTCAGCGTTTTATTCATTGAGAAGAACTTGTTTGTTGCTGGAAGACGATTTCAGAGTCTGGCAAGCAGATGTACTATCAATCAGTCATCAGTGAGAGGAGTCATTTATGATTCTCACAGTTCTACTCTTATGATGACATCGATTATCAGTCAGAGCTGTTATATTGCTGAATCAGGTTAATATCTGTGAGGTTATGTCGGGATCCTCTGGACGTTATTGTCTTTCCTGTGAAGGAATTTTCTGTGTGTGAAGCTGCATGTTGTTGCCTGCAGCCAGACATGGAGATAAGAGCTGAATGTGAGGGTTGGACTGTTTGACCAAATCTGATTGATTCAATACTGTGACATTAACCAGGAAGCAGAGTAAAAGCTTTTGGTCACAGACAGGCTAGAGTTACAAAAAAATTTTTATCATAGAAAGTTTGGTATTTGTGATCAGCAGTTTCCTTGTGGGTGATGACAAGCATGTGGTATATGAATGGTATGACAGACCTTAAAATAATTAAAATAAATGACAACAAAGAAGAATTTCAACATGTTTCAGAGCATGTTGCTCCCTCAGATTCCAATTAAACTGGACCGCCTTTTGATCTAAGGACTGTTTGCCTTATTAAGAATGACATGCACAACAGGTCAAGCTGGTTAACCTTGAACTTCGCCACAGGAAAGAAAGGAAGGAGTGATTCATCCTCTCCACAGGAGGAAGTTTGCTTAATCCTAACAAGAAATTTAATATTTAATTCAGACATAAAATTGAATTTCCTTTAAAGGAGGTAATGTTTTGACCAGCGAAGCGTGTTGTGAACCAAACCCCAGAAATGTGATGAGTTTAAAGGACTGAACTGGAATTGTCAGGATACTGTATATATAAAGATTTATAATATTTAATGGGGAAATATTATTTTTTTGCTATTTTCCCTCATTTTATAGTGTACTATAGCAGAAGTTTAGTTTTTAATTTGCAAAACTTAATGTTGATGTCTATAAAAGGCATCCATGAAGAACGGTCCTGATCTGCCCTGAAAGCTTCCTTTTTGATTAGTCCGTTACTTCTGTAACATGTTGACATAATCATGTAACATGTAAACATTGAACTTAACTGCCTAAACACACATACACAGAGCAGCTGTTTAGTCAGTAGCCATGTTTCGCAGGCTGTGGGTGTTGTCAGCTCAAGCCTGACAGTTGGCCAATTAGAACAGAGCAGGCTTTTTGGGAGGAGCCTTAAAGGACCATACCGACTATTTTGCATGTTTGAGCCTAATATATTCAGTTTTCATACATATAATGTTACTGACAATCATTTCCCAAAGCATACTACTGGAATGGTGAATTAATTTTTTTCCCCCCTACCTTTTAGACTGCCATTGGTTTCAGTTTCATTCTGGTACGCTCTTAAAATCTACTTGTTGATACTTGAAACGTTCTTGGGATAGGTAATCCATCATCGCGAACAATCCTAACCCTAACCCTTCAGGGTTTTTTTCAAAGTTATGTAATTTTAGCATTTAAGCGCAATAAAAAACGCCACGTATATTCTTCCACTGGGGAATATAGTCCTAAAAGAAGACCTGCATTTATGGAAAAATTTAAATGACCATGACTTCATAAGGCTGTGTAACTATTATCAGGAGAAACATTGATTTTTAAGGTGGGTGTATCACTTGAATATTTGATTTTGAAAGATTAACAGATTTTACAAAATATCAGGAAAGCTGAAATACGGTTTTATCCTTTGGGAAATGATTGTCAGTAACCGAATGTGTATAAAACTTGAATATATTATAGGCTCAAACATGCAAAATGGCCAGTATGGTCCTTTAAAGAGAGAATAACTAAAACAGATCATTATGGGGTTTTTTTTACGTTAAAGCATAGAAAAATTTTCTAAATTAACCCCTAAATAAAAATAAGAACATGGAAATCTCTATAATACGTCATCTTTAACGGATTGATTAAAGGATTAAAGGATGCAGCTGATGCCTCATTAGGCTCTGCTGCATACTTGTCTTTGCCTGGCTCTGACCTATGACCTCATTGCACGCTTCCCCTCTCATTCACATTTGTCCTTCAAAATCAGCATAAATCACAACAAAAGGATGATTAGATAAACGATAAGTGACTACTGCAATGCTGATTATTTCAGGAGGGAAAAGCTACAGCTGAGAGTGGTGATAAGAGATCCAGATAAATATTTGTCTTGCTTTACGCCACTTTTAACCTCTCACAAGGAGACGCAAACATGGAGCCAGGTGAGCGCTGAGGTACAATAAGCGTTCTGTATTGCCAGAGGCCCTAACCATTCTTTTCAAACTGTCAACTCATGATAGTTATGTTTCCATTATATGATATGATATCTGTTCACACGCTTATCACATAACACCTATTTACTGTATATCCCATATTCTAGATCAGACACATGTATCTTGCCCATTTAATTAATGAAATAAAAACAAGACAAAACTTAGTATTGCTTTGTGGTAAACTTGTTTTTAATCCAAGTGCTATCAAGTTTAACAGCATGAAAATGATTCTTTCTGTGCACCTTTAAACCCTTTAATGTTGCGAGTGTCAGCTAAGGGGCTTTTATCTCTATTAACTTAAGAGGTTGAGCTCTAAAATGAGTAAATACACACTGTAGTAACGCAGATAAAATATCTACAGTCCTGACCTTGTGCTTTTTCCATGCAGGAATGCCTCATTGGTTGAAAGACAGGGGTGTGTGTTTAAAGGGTAGTGGAGCTTTTTATATCACTTGACATTGCCTAAGCAAGATTACACTGTGGTAAGGGTTGATGACAAGGTTAAAGTTTATCTTCATCTCTCTCTCTCTTTCTTCCTCTCCAGAGAAACAGGAAGTGATGCCCTGACTCAAGATACACGATCGCTATTGAATATTTTTAGTAATTTGTGTAAAATATGTAAAAACAGCATGCTTTCACACATACACAGATGCACACATGTTCATGTATTGCACAATCTGTACAGCACATGTATGTAATCTCACACACAGATAATCACACGTTCATGTCGCCCCTCTATTGCAGGAGGAGGTGAGATGAAAGAGTCATTTCAGTAGAATTACTGTTAATGGGTAAAAGGTTTATGTGATGAACATTTTCAGAACTTTCTATGGTTATCACGTCGTGGCCAGGGCAACTCCAAACTTCTTGAATGCAGTTGTTTCCATCTCTCTCTCGCTGGCCTTGTAAATCTAGAGCTTTGTCACAACATGCTGACAATAGAAATGAGGACAACATGGCTATTGTAATCTTGTAACTCTGGTACATGGCACAGACGATTACACCTCAAATGCAAAAGCAAAGGCTGCAGTTAAATGGGATGGCATCTGCAGAAACCAGATGTTTTGTATTCTTTGTGAAGTCTCCATGTGCTTATTATGCCCAAATTAAGCCAAAAGAACAGGTTTCTTATGGATTTTGGGTGAGAAATCTATTGCATTCTCCTTTCCTGATCTTGAATTTTGAAAGAGACTGAATATCTCTCCCTTGCTTACGCTCAGTTGTGATTAGTTTGCTTCCTGTTGCTTTTTGTTTGGCCCCCTGCCGAATCCATCTGCTCAGCCTCGCTCTCCTACATTCCTCTTTCTGTGGAGCTTCAACCGCAAGAAAATGAAGAAGTGAGACATGATGAGAGCTAATCTGCCTAATATCTGCTCATGATCCCATGTGCTCCCATGACAGAGGTCAAACACATGCTGCAGTAGACCTGGTCATTTATTTTAGATAATATGGAACATTAAGGAGCTAAATCTGAGAGACGCTGCAGACAGATTTACTTACATTTGTCTAATGAGCATAGATTTGTTACACTCTGATCCAAAAGGATGGAAAGGGTCCAGGTATTTCCTGTCCGCTTGATGCCATACAGCTTCTGTCATCGTCTCTCATTGTCACTTTATGCTTCACACTGAGCGGGTGCATGCTATCCAAGATGCTGACCTGATTGTGTGTTGCACATGTGACATCCTGCGGCGACTGAACCATGGAGGCGGACTGTAAAGTCACTCTTGTCTGGTGAAGGTCAGCAGACGGTCAGTGGTTCTGTCATGGACCGGACTGGAACCAGATGGACTGTGGGACTTGATCACTTGGCCCATCAGGCTAAGATGTTTCTTTTTATCATTGTTTACTCGTTTTCTTATTTAAATTTCAGTCTGTTAAAAAATCCAGAGCCACAGAAAAATGTTCTACATTAACTTACTTTCAGATTACTTTTTTCTTATTTTTGAAATATAGGCCCATAAATCATTTTCTCGCCCTCTCCCTCTCGCCTCTTCCATAACATGTCATCTGAGTCTGATGCAGCTCCCATTTGATGCCAGTGAGATCTCCATTGTGGAAAGTACAAAGCAAAGGAGATGCCTGAACTCATTTGCATACAGCAGTAGCTCATGCATCCAACTCAGAGTAATGCACATTATTTGCTTTTGCTGTTGTAGATCTTATTAAATATTGATGCGGTGCTGCATATAATCTCATCATCTAGGTCTGAAGTGTAGGAAGAGGCACAGTAGAGGCGAGGTACAAATGTGTAGGAGACACAGTTCTTTGTCACTATTATGCTTGGGCCCACACACACTCAGACAAAGACACCCTTTCATTTATTGCTAAGATTCCTCTGCAGGGCTGCTCGCAGTAAAAGAGTTGCCATGATGTAGTTTTGCCCTTCTTTCTACCTGTCTGCTAATCCTCCCTGTGTCCTGTCTGCCTCTGTGTTACTCATCAGACCCCTTTTCTCATTTTGAGATAATATCCTGGCTTATTGCCATGTGTAAATTAGATCTCACTGGATTTTCAGCAATGAAATTGTCACTGCAGGGCGGTGAGCCAATGCTTCTAATCAGTAGAGGAAAACCTATGCAATTTCCTGTACTTGGATTTACCCAGTGTTCTTGCAATATAACATAAACTAATTTAGCCCTGCTGTAAATGTATGATGAACCTGTTAACCACATATCATCTCAAATTTTCATCTCTTCTACTTATAAAATCCTCTGAAAACCCTTTGGATAATGAGATACATGCACTGTCATCTGTCTAAAGCGAGGCTATTTTTTTTTAATAGTTCCTGAAAATGTGACACTGCAGTTAAAAGGTTTTCATCTGACAACAGTGAGATGCAGTGTGGCATGCCAGAGCAGTGGATTGTGGGTAATCTGCTGTGCTTATCCTTTAGGCTTAGGTGAGATCAGAATAATTTCATAACTAAAGACACCACATCATCCACATCATAGTAGGTTTCCATTTGTTGTTCAGTACAGATCAACATAATGATGAGGAGTGATTGATAAGTTCTGAGCCTGACATAAGGATGTGAACAATGAATTAATTTTTTTGTGGGATAATATAATTGCTTGATGATTTTGCACATCAAACTGCATTCATTTGAACTTTAGCCTACATATTTTGGGTTTACCCAGGTCTATGAGATGGACAAACTAGGTCAACGTGCCATGATTATGCACTTAGCGGCTGCTATTATGATCGTGGCTTTGAGCTAGCTCAGCACCATGCATCTAATTGCCCTTCTCAGACTTTCACCTTTTCGCTTTAGCCTTAGGCGATGATATCACATCAGCTGCGTAGGGTTTTTGGAAGCAAAGAAATGCATTTCCATGAATCTTTGTCAGCATATTCAGCAGAAATGTTTTCAACTGTACAGAGGTTATGTTGAAAAACCAATACCTGCAACACTTCTGAGTTACATCCCTCTATGCTAAGCTCAGAAGTTATCAATCAATTTTTGCATTTTGCTTTTCTGTAGTGGTTCGTTGCTATGCCTCACTATTTTGGTCATACTTGAACTATCGCTGAAGCAATATTTTTCTGTTTTTCAAGGATACCATACCAAAGAAACCACTGTGTGTGTGAGAGAAGCATACAGGAATAATTTTCTGTGGCTGGTGTGGAATTAAATTGTGTGACAGCCTTCAAGATCCAGTTTTACCCGGATCAGCTTGATATTTAGCAAACATCAGAATAGTAGTTGGTGTTCTTCTGAAAAGAACATATGAGTCTAAAATCCCTTTCCACCGCCCTTCCAACAGCCAATAAGAGCTCAGGATCCACTAGGCTGTTTACCAGTCTTGCACTACCATGACCGAGTAACAGACCCCATTAAACCCCCTGGGACATGCATACTGGGACAGGGGACCAAGTGTTTCTCAATGTCTAGAGAAAATAAACAACACCCAAATATGACACCAATGGAAACTCAGATGTTTCCTTCCTAAAAAATATTAAAACACTATGGAATTCCCACTGCTGTCAGTATGTCAAAGCATTGTCTCCAGCCCCTGTAAAATCAGTAATCAGATTATTATCTCTGGTTGAGTGGGAGTAGGAGATTATATGTCATGTCTCTCTGCTGCCCACCTATTTTCCGAAGAAGGCCCCTGCTGTCCTGCAGAGAGCATTTTACAGCTACAGTGTTACTGTAGGTTGAACCATAAAGAAACTGCAGTGTTCAAAATATTTGATAAAACATTTCTGTCTCTTTTGGCTGGCATTTTTAATGACCAAGCTATCTGCGGTTTCCCTCAATATGAGACTTTCAGTCATTCAGATTAATCTCTCGTAATGAAGACCAACCATTTTTAAAATTTAGAAGGATAGCTCTCAGCCAACATGCCATTTGCAACATGCTTTGCATGAAATAAATAGGTGCTTTAAATGCCTCGGCATTTTGCCACTTGGGCAGAAGCCATAGTCTCAAGTGTGACTGGGTGCCAGGCTGTCATCTGTGTTACATTTAAGGTGGTGCCTAAGGCAGGGCAGGTTCTACTGTTTGTGTGCATGTTGGGTAAAATAACAAAGCTCCTTCTTTGAGGCTGTTATAAAGAGACGTCTCACTTAAGTACATCGCTGAGTCTATGAAAATGTCACGTTCAGTGGCAGAAGCTGTGTAGAATATATAAGTTGTTTGCATGTAGCATTAATAGGCACTCATTTAAGTACACAGATATAGCTCATCCTTTGCTACCCTGTCATCAAAATCTGCATCAACAGTTTGTCAGACATCTGCTGACATTTTAAGACCACAGAGATGATGGAGATGATGATGGCGATGATGCTGATAGAGAGGTGGCAGGTGTGCTTGCTTGTTTTCTAAATGTAAATACAGGCTGTTCACGTGTTTGTCTTCATTAGAGATGAGAGGGAACAGCCCCAGCTTACAGTACAGAAAGGAGCACAATGGAGCTTTGACATGAATAGTCAGGGAGGGGTAAGATTCATTTCATTCAGAGACAGGAAATTGCTCAGGGTGCGATGTCTCCATTTTAGATCTACTTTACAGCTGATTATTCACGATTAATTTAATATTTATGAAATTAATGAATGAAATGTGCATGGGAGTCAAAGGTTTTTGCATCTAAACAAAGCATTGAGTTGTATGTACAAAGAACAGGTTTGGTCATAGGTTTGATCATGTGTTGAATTCAGGTTGTGCATCAATAACAAGATAAATGCTTCTGTGTCGACTGGAACTATAACGATAATAATTGATCTCCTTGAAAATAACAGGGAGGTTGGAGGTCAGAGGTCAGTGTCAGTTATTGAACCATGACTGTGATTTAATCATGTATAGCCAGAGGAGTCAGCAAATTTAAATTGAGTAAGTATGACACCTTATGTTAGTTTCTGAAAATTAGAAACAAGTTTCCATCTCCCCCCTCAGTCCTCTGTAGCATGATTTTATTAAAGAACAGCAGCTTGTTGTGTGTTTGCTCCCTTATAACTGGTTTTAGTGCTTGAAACTTTCTCAGTCTCCATTACGTTGCAGGTTTTGCTATGCTGGATTACAAGGGATTCAGTGTCTTGCTCTGTACAGCATGGTGGAAGCTTATTAACACTGGACCTTGAACTTAAATCTACTGTTTGGAGAACAGTCGTCCTACTTATAGGAGCAGGAGTGTGCGTTACGGCCTGGATAACTCAGTTAACTTGATTAGATTGTTGACGTTTTGACATGAGCCTAGCTTTTTAAATTCTTCAAAGCTTAAAATTTTTCTTCAGCCAAGTCCTTAAGCTCAAACATGTAAACGTGCATGCTTATCCGTGGTTAGAGTGATCACGACTAAGACTTTGCATGGTTAACCCCATCCATAAACTGGAGCAGTGTATATAAAATATTATCATGGTGTCTTACTGTCATTCATATTACCTATAATTCAAAGTAAAACCTCAAGAATGACAAATCAGTCCTCCACCTGCAGTTGAAGAACGACTTTAATCTGATGAGAATTAACAGGGTAATTTTAGCCGGGGTTTAAGCATAGCTTGGGTTTGCCAAGATAAGGCAGCGCTGCAGCAGTGTCCTGTGCTGCTGTGTAACTGCCACCTGATGCAGTGATGGAGCTCCTGGCTGTCTAAGATTGCCAGATTACTGATCCAGACACTGTCCTTGCTTCAGTTTTTTTTTTTTTTTTTTTTTTTTTTTTGCTGTCCTTCAAGCTGGATGCCACCTCCTCCATCTTGCATCTTGTGCCCCTTGCCTCCTCTTTCTAAATTCATCCACAATCTCATCCACAATTCCTGCTTCTCTCTCTCTCTCTCTCTCTCTCTCTCTCTCTCTCTCTCTCGGTGTCTCCTGCTAATCCATCTCTTCACTCTACACTCACACTCATCCTTTCGGCCCTCTTGTCTCTTTGCATCATTGAGTTACAGATGGTCTGAGTGTGTCTGGCTGCTGGTATTGCAGCATTAAACACAACTTGAATGCAGTGAATTATCTTCCATCTAGCTGCACTGATCCTTTTCATACTCTGATGTATGGAAACTGAATTTGCTGAGGGTTATGAATGGGTAGTTTTCACAAACCGTTGATGCAAATGCTGATGAAAAAGTTTGTTTTTATTGCTTCTGAGCATACAGAAAGCTGCTTCTGTTGAAACTTTGTGATGAATTATGATTGTTGCTGGTTGTTTGTTGTTTAGAATAGCACTTACATGAAAGAATGGCTGTGATTTTGCAATTGAACATCCAGAACCCATCTCAGCTGCCTGTAAATGGATTATATGGAGTTCTAAACACATTTTCACAGCAGCTGTGATGCCTAATCATTTTAATCTATCTTTCTAGGATTTGGTAATGCTCTGCTGCTTTATGGGTGTGCTGACAAACAGATTATAGATGTCTGGGTTCGCCATTCAGACCTGGCCTGTGCTGGTGCTGACAGGGTATCCTGGTACCACGGGAGGTGCATTCATCACCCCGTTTATGCTGTTATTCTGTCACATTGCTGTTCATGTATTTTAGATAGAGAACTGAAATATGCACCTGATTATAGTTTGCTTTGAAGTATAAAATTGCAAAAATGAAAAAAACAACAACCCAGTAATAAATAAATAAATAAATAAATAAAAAAAATATAATAAATAAATCTGAGAGATTAGCATTATTGTAGGTTTAATGTGTGTTTCTGCCCCCTGCAGGTGAGCCAAGGTAATGTCCCTGGTGTGGAAAGTGTCTCTCTGGCCATGGACACAGAGGAGGGTGTGGAGGTGGTGTGGAATGAGGTGCTCTTCTCTGACAAGAAGGTCTTCAAAGCACAGGAGGTACTGTGCTTCTTTTAACCTCCACAAGTTTTGTTAGAGGTCGGAGTAGTGTACTACATTTAGGAGGTAAGGAGGTGAATGAACCATCTCTTATGCTTGTTTTTAGGAGAAGATCAAGGAGATGTTTGAGAACCTGATGCAGGTCGAACACCCCAACATTGTCAAGTTCCACAAGTACTGGTTAGACATGAAAGAGAGCCAGGCTCGAGTGAGTTTTTACACTTCTCAATGGTCTGCCCTTCCCCTTTTCTCCTCTTTTTTATGTTAAGTTGTAATGTCTTCTCCCTCTGTGACCCACAGGTTATATTCATCACAGAATACATGTCATCAGGCAGCCTCAAGCAATTCCTGAAGAAAACCAAGAAGAACCACAAGACCATGAATGTGAAGGTTAATGTTTTTACGCATACTGAATGTTCAATCATTCAGACTTGTGATGGCAGTACAGGGTATTACAGTCCCATCACAGTTCAGATCCATATTTACAGCAGGACTGAAAATTATGTAACAGGGCATCCATGTGGCTCAGCGTGCTTTGGCGTGCACAGTGTCCCTGCAGTTTGATGCCAGTTTGCAGTTTATCCAGCATCCTATCCTCTCCTTCTGTCTCTTATCTTCTCTACCATTTGCTGTACTCTATCTGTACTCTAACAAGCCAAAATTACAAAAGAAGTGTTGTAACATATTATGTCTTAATATAGATTTCTGAAAGTCAGGAAAAATGTTATATTTTAGTTCTAGTATAGAACTAAAATATAGTATAATATAGAACTTATAGTATAAGGTCCTATGTACGCTCTGTGTAGTAAATGAGTGCCTTTATGAGAATTCATGCTGCTCTGTGATATGATATTTTAGGCTTGGAAGAGATGGTGTACCCAGATTCTCTCTGCCCTCAGGTACTGACTGATTTCTTCACATAATTTTAACAGTGTTGTGTATAATACTACATGCATGAAAGAAACTGTAACATTTTGTTATTTACTGATAGTTATCTGCACTCTTGTGACCCACCGATAATCCATGGCAACCTGACCTGCGACACCATCTTCATCCAGCACAATGGTCTCATCAAAATTGGCTCAGGTCTGCTCCCAGCAGGGCTTGCAAAGTTACTACAACCAGTTTTGGCTACGCACATTGTATAGTCAGGGTTTGATTACTGGATTTAGCAAAAACTGAAATAAATCTCAATTGTGTTTAACTTTCTTTCCACAGTGTGGCACCGGCTGTTTGTTAATGGTAAGAAATACACCATTTTTGCAGTAAATGTGTTTTCTGTTATCCTTATCTTGCTTGTCAGTATTATTTTTATGGCAGAGTGGGATAAAATTTTATTCTTTTTACTTTGTCATAGAGTTTTTTCCTACATGTTTACTACCTAGCCTTTCTATTCTATCTAAACGAAATACCTTCTCTTACCAGTGTTTCCAGATGCCAGTGTCCAAGGTAAAGGCAGGCAGCAACGAGATGAACAGAGGAATCTCCACTTCTTTGCTCCAGAGTGTGGCTGTAAGTATGATGGTGAGAAGGCTGCAAGTAGTTTTGCATGAAATCTGTCTTCACGCATTATTGAAGGGCTGTATTATAGCAAAGAGAAAATGTAGTCACTGTGTGTTGGTAATGAAATGTGGTGAGAGGGTGACTAAATGAGTATTTCCATTTTGCAGTAAGCTATACTTTAAGGTGTGTCACCCCTGATCCTTCTGCTTCCTCTGTTCTGTTTCTAGCTGCCGAAGATGGTTATCCCATTGACATTTTCTCATTTGGGATCTGTGCTCTAGAGGTGAGAGAGAGACATCCTTTATTTTTGGCTTTGTTCTCATCAAGCCCTCCGTGTGTGTTTATGTGTGTTGACAGATTATTTTTAAACCTAGATGGCAGTACTGGAGATCCAGGCTAATGGGGATGCTGCTGTTTCCAAGGAGGCCATAGCCAATGCAGGTCAATCTCTGGAAGACCCTCTCATGAGAGTGAGTCTCAAAAAATGCTCCGTGTCCTAAATACAAAACAGCCAAGCAAAATGCATGATAAAGACAGACTGTTCCCTGCTTCTTTATCAACTCTCGACTTTATCCATCACCTTTCTGCTGAATTTATTTCATGAGGCATACAGTAGCATGTACGATACACAGATGTTGTGGATTATACTGCCTGACCTTGGTATCTCATTGCTTTTGCAGGAGTTCACACTAGCTTGTTTACATCATGAAGCCAAGCTCCGTCCTACTGCTCACGACCTTCTGTTCCACCGAGTTCTGTTTGAGGTTCACTCCCTCAAGCTGCTGGCCGCTCACTGCCTCATCAACAACCAGTGTGAGTTTCTCCCCTTCATATGCCACATGCTTTCCAAATGAAGCTCTCACTCAAGGCCTCTTCTAATGCTCATTGTCTTATTTACAGTTTTCCCACAGCAGGTTTGAAAAGACTGTGAAAGTATGGAAAATAAATTTGATAGTTCCAAATCTTCCTGGCAAGTTTTAGAATTGAACCCAAGCTCAGTTAATGCAACATGCAAGATGGTTAATGAAATTCATTCAAAGATGTTTTCTCGAAGATTTAAGGAAATTTACCATTCATTATATGTGTATCACATTAGTTTATTAATGTCAAACTGGTGTTGCATTTGCAGACTTGCTTCCTGAAAACTGCGTGGAGGAGAAAACCAAGTCCTTTGATCCCAACGCTGTGATGGCAGAGATTAAGCATGATGACAGACAAGGAGTTCAGCTCAAGTAAAATCAAACAGAAGCCTTCTTTGTCTCTGTGTGAATGTCTTTGGACATGTCAAGCCTATCCCTCACTGTTCTCTTCTGTTTCTCTTCATGTCCTACAGATATTCCCATGTGTCTCCTTTGGAACTTGACAAGTTTTTAGAGGATGTTAAGTAAGTGGAATAATACGAATCATTTTGTGTCATTACCTGCTGTATTAAAAACATGTTGCACAAATGCTTGAAGTTAAACATGTCACCCATTCCTCTCTCCAGGAATGGTATTTACCCCTTAATGAACTTCGCCTCATCTCGGCCGCATCCTGTCCCTCGTGCCCTGTCTTTATCTCAGGAGCAAGTTGAGACAGTGAAAACCCCAACACCTGAGCCCCAAGAGACAGAGACGAGGAAGGTTAGCCTCTCAGACCATACGCATACTCTATGCAAGATGTGCCTTCACCAATGCAACAGTTGTGGATGGGCCCTGTGTATTTTGTGTGTGTTTGTGTGCCCATGTGCTATCACCCAAGTCCTTTTGTGGTATGCTTATTACTCTCTGACAGATGTTCTGTTGGTATTGTAGGTTGTTCAGATGCACTGTAATTTGGAGACAAATGAAGAAGGGACCAAAACTCATGTGAGTCACATGTTATTACAGGGTACTTTGCCCATTTCAACACTATTGTTGGGCTCTATAATATGCCAATTCTATTCCTAAAGGAGCGTAATACTGTAGGTGTTTCAGTAGTAATAACAGTTATGGTGGTTAAACATCAATCCAGCTTGATTTAATTTTGACCTTGTCATTTTTCTCTAGCTCTCTTTGTTTCTGAAGATGGACGACAAGCTCCATCGGCAGCTAAGCTGTGACATCCTCCCAAGTAAGATGACCGTAGTGTGTCATTTAAAAAAAAAATAATAATTTTTTTTTAAAATTCATTAATCTTAATTTTATTGCATTTATTTTTCTGACTGAAATACTTCATGTGAAACTTTCAGCTGATACCTCCAAAGACCTTGCCAGTGAACTTGTTCACTACGCCTTCATAAATGAGGTAGATATAAAGGCATCTTTTTCATTTTTAGATATGACAGATAACAACAATGTCGGGTTACAACATTGGGGTACCACAGCATGATACAGTTGATGTCTCATCATTGTATGTTTCATTTATGAGGATTGTGTTGTTTTAAGAAAACATCTTTTTTGTCATGTCCTGCGTAGGAGGACAGTGAGAAGGTGGCAGGGTTCCTGGAAGATGCAATCAGTCGACATCAGGTGAGAGCGCTCGCCTCTGGGAGCACACAGTGAAGAGAGGTCACAATAGCAGATGACCCAAATAGAAGGGCCTGGGGCGTTGGCCACTCCAATCAAGGAGAGGGAGAGGGTAACGGGCAAGATCACACAGCCAGGAGTAGAGGGAACAGACCCAGCTGGGATGAGGTGACAGATAAAGAAGGATGCTGGACCTTGATAGTCAGTAAATCATCTTAGATAGAAGGTGAAAATGCCTGGACTGAGAAAGAACCGATGATACCTCTGGTTGGAGGACCGGAGGCATTATGGCTAATGGCTGTGATCAGCAATCCCACAAAGTCAGTCAAAGATTGACAAACTCCCTGCCTAAAAGGGCTATCATGCCTTAAGATATCTTGACAACATACATTTTTCCATAACACCACTGTTCAGAATAGATTTGTTTTACTGCTTACAAGCCACAGCAGCTCTGTTTTCATAAGGACTTTTTATTGTTCAGAAGCCTGTTGTTCGTTTTCTCCTGTGTCCATTTTTATCAGAATAAATTCACTAAGATGCAGTTACATACTAAAATCCTTTCTTGTTTACTATCTGGAACATTCAGTTTATTACAGTTTTGTGGATTTTAAATATTCCGTCCAACATGGACTGTTAATACTCATTCACTTAACTTATTTATTTCTGTTTTACTGTGAACCACAGCAACATTGCACAGGCCTGTTTCTGCTTTAATTGTTCCGACCCGCAAAGTGACACAATGTCTTAGGTTAAAGGTTATTTCTTCTGGAGCTGAACATATACCTAAATGTAATGACAAGCAATGAGATGATGCCTCTCTTTTAGCTGTAGTGCCCTTAAGGGTTTTTCCTGTGAAAGTGTTGTGAAAGCCAAAGACTTGTAAAGTGCCTCGTATGGCAATCTAGTTTGGAAACATAACCCAAATGAAATAGCACTGTGGCCATCATGGCAATATGGACTATGACTCCATCAGTCAGATTTACAGTACTTAAAACAGATGCATCGTTTCAAACTAGGGTTGATACAGTTCCCAGCTTGTGTGAATGTAAAGATGAGCTTAAAGTGGACACCCAGTATAATGGCAGCACCATTAAGAGTTGCAGCCACTGGATATTGGATATTGGACATATAGATCAGGTAATATCAGTATGAATATTGAATATGAAAACAGCTGCAGCTCATGTAAAGCTCAAATATAATTGGAACACACCACAGTAAGTTTGTGACATGACAGTATACTCCATTATAAAGAAGAATAAAATTCAGATTACCTGGTGATATGGTCTTAAGAGATATTAGACACAAATATCACTGCTATACTTATTTTTTCTGTATTTCCAATATTGTCTGAAAATCTTTTTTAATGTGTCTAGAGGTGTTTAAAAGGGAAAATCAACCCACAATCTTAAGAGATTCTAATTTTAGTATTTTAGTCTTATGTCATCATGAATTTATTGTGCATAATAACTTAGCATTTAGAATATTGAGCTGCTGATGCAAAAATAAAAATTTCTTATACATAGGAATATTTATTCCATGTACTTGTTTAGTTTTCAGAACCACATCTACTCTACTTTTATTTCACATGGTGATTGACTTCACCCACACAATACAAAAAAAATTAAATAAATAAATAAAATAAAAAAAAATAGAACATGTCCCTTGATTCCCATCAGATTTTTGTGTCAATGACACTAATCTTGGCAATGTGAAAGACTATTTACCACTTGGGTGGATTTTTCCTTATCAAAACTGGACAGTAAATACAATTGTGAATTTGTCCAAACAGTCTCCAGCAGTTATCAGTTAATATGCTTTATTTCCTGTCTGTAAACTTGTGGTTTCATAACAGTTCCATTGCTGTACAGTCATTGCTTAATTACTTAATATACTTTGTGTAAAGCATTTTTATCAGTGTCTCTCTGACAAGGGGAACCCTGAATTCTCCCACACATTCACCCACAAGCTGCAGTGTACATATTTTTTGTGGCTATTAAAGGGGTTTACTTTGAACAAAATTGGAATGCAAAGCAATGTCACTGTTGTTCTCATTTTAACTAGTAAACTGCATGTCTTGATAACCTGCAACCATTCAGAAGTTTGCATTTTTCCTTTGTCAGTCACAGTTCAGTTCCAGAGGGGGCCCGACCAAGAAAATGAATGTTTAGACTGTGCAAACATTAAAAAAGCATTCATATCAGTCTTATTTTATGTCACATGACTTTTTCCTGTCAATCTGCTGAATAACACTTGGCTTTGGATGTGTTCTTCCTAAACCTATGTTAAATATTGTAGCTACTGCAATTAAATAAATGACAATAAACAGTATGTGACATGTTGGTTATGTCTGCAATTATCTTGACCATTCTGGGGTTTGTACTTTGAGGCAAATGAAGCAGATTTTATACAGTTTATTTAGTTTATTATTTATGGTACATTTTCAAATAATACTAATTATTACAGCTCCATTAGCAAAAATATATCACGTTTAAAAAAAAGAAAAATTATCTATCTATCTATCTATCTATCTATCTATCTATCTATCTATCTATCTATCTATCTATATTAAATATTATGACAGAAAAAAACAGATTTTGGTCAGTGTAACAAATGCATATTACTACTGCATATTACTATTCCCACAAACTCTCACTTCTGTCCTTTAGGCCACTTTTGTCAAAATAAAACTACACAAATTTAATAATGTGACCAGTAAACCTTGAAGTTAGATAGGTTTACTTGATTTTAAATTAGGTGTTTCTGACCACAAAGCATTGGGAATTATTTTATTGCAGATTTCATGCTTTGAGCAATACAGTATACTTTAGCACAAAAAATATAAAAATATATAAATTAATGGGTGTCTGTTGAGATGTTCTTGTGAACTAGGCATAGTAATAGCAACAGCACAAAAAATGTTTAAAGTAAATGAGCTTGAAGTAATTGGAATAACAAACGCTGGAACATGGATGTTCCTCATCATTAAGAATTTATTCAGTTTGCTGGAAGAATAACATCTGAAATTCTGCTTCATGCAAAGCATTGCTGCTTTATGCATTTTAGGTTTTGTGCATTGATCCATACATTATCCACTGGTTTTAGTCCGTGCAAATATTAGGATGAGTCAATATCAACCTCTTTGGGAAGATGAAAGGTAAAAGTCCACTAATCAAAAAAAGCACAATATTTCAGTTCCAAAAGTGCTGTAACCTTGGCTGTTTGGAAAAATAAATAATATGCCTTTGATTCAATATATTGTGCTGTAGATAACAAAAGATAAGACAGGACAACAAAGACATAAATAGACGAGATATTTTCAGAGAGCTGCAGTGAAAAGGAGCAGTCTCCACAAAACCGCGAGATTTCTCCTATCGCGATAAGTTTCATTGAAAACGCGACAATCTCGCGATCGTTACGGCGTGTGGGCCTTTGAGGAAGGTGTGCCTCATGGCGGTCACGGAGACTGCGGTAAATTAATTTCTGGTTAAAGAAAGGCTATAACGCATTTATTATTATTATTTTTAGCTGCATTGGGTTGTTATATAAAAAATACGCGAATTGTAGTTGCGTTTAGTATTACCGGAAGTCTGCCAAATTTACGATAAATTTCACTGGGGAATAAAGTTAGCTTCGCGCGCCACACCGAATGCTTAACATTGGCTAGTATGAGCTAGCGCGTTTCTGCAACAAAGATAGCGTTAGCTCAATATAAACCAGGCCTTGTTTCGTATGTAGTGTTGGTAATTATTATGAAATTAATACCATTAGGTTATAATTGTCAAATTGTTGTAACTAATATGTATACTGGCCTTAAAAGCTTCTTTGGTTTAGATTTAACCTTAGCATGGTAACATTTGCTACGTTGAAAAATCGTCATTACCATTCATTTGTATCAAGCTAACACTAGTTAGCTTAGCTTAAACCAAACACGGATTGGCTTGTATGTTATGTAAAATAATGGTAACTCTTTCAGTTATTGTTAGTCTGAAGGCATTTTCTTTCCCATAGAATTTGTTGAATTGCTAAAGCTTCCTCATCAGTCCTCTTCCCCTTGGGGGCTTTCCTGCCTCAGTCTGGTGGACCCAGCGATTAGCGGGCTGCGTAGGTAAGCAGTTCCAACTCACCCACCTGTTTTAAACCCAGGTGTGTGTACATGGTAGCATTTGCCTATTGTTAATGTGTACTTTTTGCGGACATGACCTCTATTTGCAATGCAGTAGAACTTATAGGTTTGGATACATAAATTTTGCAGGCAAGGGACAGTGCCTCAGGCTGTACTTCTCAGTTTTGTATAATCTGTTGTTTTTGATCTGCAGGGAGGTGAATCAATGACGATGGAGAATGGACAAGGCACAGGCTCCAAACTTGGCCTGCCGCCTCTCACCCCAGAGCAGCAGGAGGCACTTCAGAGGGTAAGACACCACCAACCTCATGATACTTTTTTGTAAAGCAGGGATAATCATGCCATGTTTTTTTTTTTCCCCATAAGCAAACAGGATCAGAACTTCTGCTGCAAGTATGAAATGAGTGTCTTTCCATGTAACAAGGATGACAAAGTAAAAGGCCTTGCTTGTCTTGCTCGTGGTGGGCAAGGCCTTTTACTTGCAAAGCCTTCTGCATGGAGGTTGTTCTGCTTATGGTATTGTTCATACATTTTTTATTTTGTAATGACTCACAAGATGCCTACTACAGCTAAGAAGGAAAGAAGAGTGAACTCAGATATTTTAATTGCTTGACTTAGCCTTACTGGTTGTTATGGCTCTTTTAAGTGATGTTCTTTTATCTTTTGCTTGCATGATGACAGTATTGGTTGATTGTGATGTAGCCAGCCTGGTTCAGGACAGACCTTGTCACAGTTTTTTGCTCCAAGCAGGACCATAATTATTATGGGTCAATTCATTATCCTTTCAGAAATGTATTGTATACACTCATTAGGAAAGTACACCGGTGTGACAATAACAACAGCAGCCAAGACACAGTAACATTATAGATAAATAAAAGAAATATCCAGTAATGCAGCAACAACAGTGACCAAGGCACTCAATATAAGAGATGGATGGAATAAAGTGCACTGTAATAACACCAACCTCAATACACCCACACAGACTGGGGTATCATATTTCACACTTTGCTTGTTAAGATGATGGTTATGGAAGATCTATGTATGGGGTTAGTTAGAAAATACACTGCGCTGTACCTTCAGCTGAAGGTACATCAAACTGAGAACTGCTTGCTCTCGTCTCATCACTCAGCTCATGGACAAGTCAGACATTTTTGTTGTCCAGCAGTCTTGCAAGACATATTAACTATGTTGTACGTTTTGTTTTTATTACTTGCTGACAATGAAAAGTACTAGAAAATAAAACAGAGGTTAGAATACTCTCCACAATAAATGGTAGAAGAGATCCATCCAGTGTGTCTGTCCATTATAAACTGAACAACTTGCACATGAAATATTAACATTTTTTTTCTGTTGCTTCCATGTTAAGAATTTTTGGAGTCTCAAAAGCAAGAAAGTTAACGCCCCTAGGCATTTGTATTAATTTAATCTTTTGACAGTTATTTGTTGGTGTGTGTGAGTGTCTTCTACTTCGAAAGTCAAAGAAATGGATCCCCCAATCACAATTGCTTATTTCTTCAAACCAAAGATTGCATTGTCACTGGTGGTTATTGCTGCCAATGGTAAATGTCTTAACAATGAATTAACTTCTTTAATTTTCTTGTATTCCAGGCAAAGAAGTATGCCATGGAACAAAGCATTAAAAGTGTGTTGGTGAAGCAGACCATAGCCCATCAGCAACAACAACTCACCAACCTGCAGGTGAGGTGTAAAATATTTTGGCACACTTTCAAATGAAAACTTTAATACTCTACTCACCTGTGAGGCTTGACTCTAGAAAGAATATTCTTTAGATTTGATTTGTTCCAGAAGTCGGCTTTGTAAGAGATCTTTAGGAAATCCTATTCCCTTCCCCTTGCTGTGAAAAAGACCGACTGTTTAGACCGTGTGCCCTTGCTTTTGCCTCTATCCTCTGCTCTTTTTCAGATGGAAAAGATCACCACGAAGGCATTGATCTTTATATTAAATGCACCTCTTTAGGACTTTTCATGTGTTTATTCAAATGGTGTGTGGTGATTTATAATGGGTTTCTGTACATAGGGGAGGAAACTTCCCAAACTGTTTATTGTTTAGAGGGAAGGTCTGAATATAGTGCTAGACTAAACACTTGTCTACCTAGCAAAGCAATTACCTTTTTGAAAAACAAAGCTAAGGGATATCTAACCTACCTTTTCAGCACTTTTTTCATCTTTACTGTCTTTCAGATGGCAGCAGTGACAATGGGCTTTGGAGATCCTCTCTCACCTTTACAATCGGTCAATAGATTATTAAATTTTTTCTCTGTGCGCATTCCCAATGGAAAAGGATTGTTACCCTTCTTTTATTGGTTGCACTGGCAACAATCTCTGCAACTAGTGCATTTTTTTCAGAAAACATGGCTTTCTATTATTAGTGTGCCAACCATGGCCATGTCAATAATCATTTGTGAGATGAAAGACTGTTGATAAAAATTCTGAAAGCATTTGGCACTTGCTTTCTTGAGATTTGCAAGGTGATAATTTGATTACTATTAACAAAAATTGTCTATAAATCTATTTGGCTAATTGAGGATTTAATAAATGTCTATAAATCTATTTGGCTGGTTAAGAATTTAATGAATGAAAAAGGTTTTACAAGCATGGAAAAAATGCCTTTGTTCAATTTGAAAAATGAGAAGGCTTTTGGCAGGGGACTAAAGAGGGATAGCAATCCCTTTAATGAACCAAAATGAGAGAATGGCTTGTACAGGGATCCTTTAGGCCACCTCAGTCAAGTTTTTTTTCTGTCAGTGAACAAGTCATCCTCCCAATATTTTATAAAGTAGGCAATTAATATTTTTTCTTGTTGGCGGTATGGTAATTAGCAGAAACAAGCTAAATCGGAAAAATACAGCAACATGTATTAGTTAAACCTTCACTCCCCTTAGACTTGAGAAGAAATTTCAAAATGCTTTCGTCAAGACTTTATATGGATTTCGTTTGAGCGCCACGATTACTTTTGTTACCTTACTTGCATCCCTGGACTACAGGTCAGTTACTGAAGCCAAATCTTAGTGAAGGTTGTGCATGTCAATCACTACAGTGTGTTTTCCTCCATATGTCTATTCAGTAATAACAGAATAGAGGCCATATGGTAATTACGAGTCTCTATATGAGTGGTGGCATTAATTTTTTGTAACTTATTTCTTAAAGTTATGTCTTTTGATTATTTTATCCTATTACTACCCTGTTATGTCCAGACTCCCTAACTTGGCATTGGCCCCTGACTATTTTTGGGAAAAGCAAGCACCATAGAAAATAGACATTTCTTATTGCACAGATTAATATAGCAAATCAGAAGTTATTTTAAATCTTGCAGTTTATTCATACACACCTAAATTGATTTGTGTGAGTGTGTGTTTGTCTTCCTTTCTGCGACTTTCTAATGCTTATCATGTTTTGTTCTCCTTCATTGGCAGGTGGCAGCTCAGCGGCAGCGTGCTCTAGCCATCATGTGTCGGGTATATGTGGGCTCCATATACTATGAACTTGGTGAAGACACCATCAGACAGGCCTTTGCCCCCTTCGGCCCAATCAAGAGTATTGACATGTCCTGGGATTCCGTTACAATGAAGCACAAGGTCAGTGTTATTTGCTATGTGATAAACACGTTATAAATTCTGCCATTCTACCTGACATTAACTGACCTACTGAAAGCTTTGTTAGTCTTCATTGTGTGTAGGTGTTCTGTTTTCCTTGTTGTCTGTCCATCTATATAGGGATTTGCCTTTGTGGAGTATGACGTGCCAGAGGCTGCTCAGCTGGCTCTGGAGCAGATGAATTCAGTCATGCTAGGGGGGCGAAACATTAAGGTGAGTTGGCTGGAGGCATCAGATCTCTCAGGGTCATAGAAACTAGGACAAGGGGAACTACCTAAGATCTGCTGTTCATCTGACTCAGTGTTTTGGTTTTATGTTTTTAGTTGTATTTGTTGAATGTGATGGGTAAAATCTGAGTCGTGTCATTTTGCAGTTTGTGCTTTTTTTTTTTTTTTTTANTTTTTTTTTTTTTTTTTAACCAAAATGACTTGTGAAATTATTATTTGATGTTATCTCAGTCAAAGAAGTATCTAAACACATTCTAATTTCTCTTTCTTTACTTGTCTGTGTGTGTGTTGGTTGTCAGGTGCGTGTGTATGCATGTCTGAGTGTGGGTGTAGTGTAATGTCTGTGTTTTGTGTTGTACTTCCGTGATGTCACCAACACTGTTTAAGTGACCAGTTCCAGTAGGAAGCCCAGCGGCGCGTGGCTCTGTGTCCGCAATGTGCTGATGATGGGCTGCGCCTGGTTGGTGTTGCTTGGCCGCCCCAGCTGTAGTACAGATCCCAGTAACATCTTAATTCTCGTCTTCAGTTCGGGAGCTTAAACTCAGCCTTTTGAATGGCTCAGTTTTTGCGAAATAGTGGAAGATGTCAAAGTGCGTCATAGTAGTGTGAGGTGTTGCCTTTTTTGGGTTGCTGCCAGCTCAGCTACTCACACTATGCATGAAACTGATAGTTCAGGTGAAGAGGTTGCAGTTCTTTGATAGTGTGACAGATTTTTGCAAAACTTGTTCGGTACTTTCAGTGGAAATTGGTTAATTCATCTATTTTACTACACAAAAGGAAATATGGAAATGGCTTTCCATAAGAATAGGAAAATCTAATGGTTAATTTTTTGATTATGAAACAGTTAATGTATTTTCTATCTCAATACCAGCCAGTAAATTAACCAGCCTTATTTTGTGAAGATGACATTTTCATTGTGAACCTATAAAGCGCCTGGTGGCCAGGTTGAGAATGATATGGGCTAGGAATCAAGCTTTTGCTTTTATTTTTTTTATTTTTTTAAATCTCAGAACCCCCTTAAAGCTGTTTAAAGAATCTAGTAATGATTCAAGCAAAGTAAAGCCAGAAGATACTTGGCAGATGAGCTTTATATTATGGTTGTTGGACTGAACTTGTGGCAATTCCGAAATTCAGTTCTGTGGCCGTTTTGAATTTTGCGATAATGCATTCTCGGTTGGCACTATGAAGAAGCCCTTTACTGGTATGATCTGTGCAATAGGTTGGGCGGCCAAGTAACATCGGTCAGGCGCAACCCATCATTGACCAGCTGGCAGAGGAGGCACGCGCCTTTAACCGAATCTACGTGGCATCAGTCCACCCTGACCTTTCGGATGATGACATCAAAAGTGTTTTTGAGGCCTTCGGAAGGATCAAGTCTTGCACATTAGCACGGGATCCCACCACAGGACGACACAGAGGCTTTGGCTTCATTGGTGAGCTGAGGGACCTCGAGCTGCCGTGCTGTTGTATGGCTGTTATTCTGTAACTAACTATTATTGTTTTTCACTTGCAGAGTATGAGAAGCCACAGTCTGCTCTGGACGCTGTGTCTTCTATGAACCTATTTGACCTGGGTGGTCAGTACCTACGGGTGGGCAAGGCAGTGACCCCGCCCATGCCCCTACTGACCCCCACGACGCCTGGTGGTCTGCCACCTGCAGCGGCTGTAGCTGCAGCGGCAGCCACTGCTAAGATAACNGACGCCTGGTGGTCTGCCACCTGCAGCGGCTGTAGCTGCAGCGGCAGCCACTGCTAAGATAACGGCCCAGGCAAGTATGAATCCCTTCCAAAGGGATTTAATGGCCTTCCAGGTAAATATAACTCAGAATTAGCTAGAATTGATGCAAACAGCACAGATATTTCAGCATAGATTTATTTTCTCTACATGTGACTGGGAGAAGGCCAGAAAATTTGTTCACATTGCATATGAACAGTAATTTATTACCCTGCCCCCAAGTTAACAATGCCCCCGTCCTGAAAAATGAAACAAGTGGGCACATTCGCTTTTAATGCGTTCAAAATACAACAGAAACTATACATAATAGATGTAATTTCATTATGATAATGAAAGAAAAGCTCCTCCCATTCACTAATTAGGTGTGTAAGTTAAGAGTTTCCTCTCTTAGCAAGCACAAAGTATTGCCTTTTTGACAACAATTTTAAGTTACTAGTTAAAATGACACTACTTGTAAACCATGTATTTTTTGAGTATTTTTGTTATTGTATAGGCCTTTTGTAAACCTTTAAAAATGTATCTTTGTGGCTTGTGTAGAACAGTCAGTTTGTTAGTGAACATTTACTGATGTGTTGGTAGCAAACTTGATTCTCCTGAAGAGAATTAAGCAAAGTTAGGCTCATTCTGTGCAATGTTGTGTGATTGTTGACTGTACTGCCTTGTGCTGTGTTCTGTGTGTTTTTTTCCCTTACCTAATGTCTTGGGCCCCCCTCTCTTAAGGAGGCTGTAGCCGGGGCATCAGTCCTGGGGGCGTTAGCTGCGCCCCAACTTCTTGGTCAACAAATGGGTATACCTCAGGCTGTTATGGCTGCCCAGGCACCCGGGGTCATCACAGGTGTGTACAAAGACATAAGTGAGTTACTGTTTTCATATATTTATGTATTTAGGGTATTAGCAGAGCTTATACTTGTGTGTTTTCTAAAAGAGAAAAGTTCATAGAATTGATCACATTTTTTGATTGGACAACATTGAAGGAAGTAAAAAAAAAAAAAAAAAAANAAAAAAAAAAAAAAAAAAGTCTCCTAATTGACTAATGGGGATAGTGACTTTAAATTTAGAGTCACAAACCGTTGTCAAACATTTGATCAACAACAGTATTATTTTAATTTCAGTTGATTGTTGTTAAAATCTTCCACACAATTGCCAGTTATTTTAGTTGTAATTACATAGCTAAGGTTGTTTTTATTTTATAACAAAGCAGATGCGATTACTGTGAGAAAATTACAGTCTGTTGGAACAATTGTCACTGTGTCTACCTTCCCCAAAAGGTGTGACACCAGTGCGTCCTCCCATGCCAGTGCTTCCCCAGGTTGGCCTTGTGAACCCTGTGCTTGCATCTCCACCAGTCCTGTCCAATCAAGCTGGTGGTGCCAACCAACAAGAGAAAAAGGAGGAGAAAGAGGAGATGCTGCAAGATGGGACAGGACAGGAGATGTTGAGTGACCAAGAGCACATGAGCATCTCTGGCAGCAGTGCCAGACATATGGTCATGCAGAAACTACTTAGGAAATCAGAGGTGAGGTTTGGCAATAGAAGGTAAAAGATTGGGACAGTTTCATAACTTTATTCTAAACATATTTTAAAGAACATCACAAGAAATACTGTTTGGACTGTCTAGAGATATTATGGTTTGGACATTGTGTCTTTGAGACAGTCTTAAGACAGAAAATGAATTGTTTGACTGACCTCCAAGATTAAAGTCTGACCAGACCCAACAGTGATCTAGCATTTGCAACATTGGGTATTCAGTAGAAATTCTGAAACACTTGGTGATAGCAGTATGTGGTTGGAGTAATTATGAAAGACCTGAAACCCAGCTAAAAATGGTTATTTGGAAGTTTTTTTTTGAAAGGACTTTAAAAAAAAGTCTTGCCTTGCTCTTCCCCAGTCCACAGTGATGGTGCTTCGGAATATGGTTGGACCAGAGGACATTGATGATGACCTGGAGGGTGAGGTGACGGAAGAGTGCGGCAAGTTTGGTTCTGTCAACAGAGTCATCATATACCAAGAAAAGCAGGGCGAAGAGGAGGATGCAGATATCATTGTCAAGATCTTTGTAGAGTTTTCCATGGCTTCTGAGATGAACAAAGCTATCCAGGCCCTCAATGACCGCTGGTTTGGAGGTCGCAAAGTTGTTGCAGAGGTGTATGACCAGGACCGTTTCAATAGCAGTGACCTCTCTGCATAGTGTCTGAAATGGTTCACCAGCATCCATCCTATAACCAAAACTCATTTCAGCCACAGTCACTGCAGCTAGAAATGCGGGCCTCTGAAACTTGTAATTACATTTTTCTTTTCTTTTTTTAATTGATGTTGATATTAATGTAAGGCTCCGTCAGGGGATTGTTTGAAGATATTTCCGCATCAAACTTTATGATCTGTGAAGATTTTTTTTTTTTTTTTTTTTNTAGCTTTTTTTTTTTTTTCTTTAGTCGGGACATGTAAACACGTTTCTTTCTACAATTAAAGGTTGTTTGTCCACAAAATGTGTGATGCAGATTTTTACTTAAAATACTGAAATGTAACGTAAATACTTAAATGTAACATTATTTAACAGATTACATTTAGAATAAATACTCCAAAGAAATGCCTGAATATGTAAAAGTTGTAATGGTCTGCAATAATTACACAATAATTATACTATTGGATACTATAATTTTTATAAACTTTTTAAACCATATGAAATGTATTCTGTAAGATGCGGTTGATCCAAATGAATTGTATAGCCAACTATTCTGAATTAACAAACACCTTCACTATCACTGTTTGCCTTAAATTATGCGACAGCTTGATGAAAAACATGTTTGCCATAACGCGACAAGTAATTTGAGATGTCACCTACCCAGTTCTGTATATTTGCAAAGACAACGTTTCACTGAGTCACTGCAAACATTGTTTTCTAAAGGCTTTACTTGTACACTGAAAATTACATGCATTCCATGTGACTGAATTTAAACCCTGTTACGTCTGATGTTGAAATATATTTAAAATGGCTTAAAAATCAGTCCAAAATTCTCAAAGAACATGTTATTCTAAAATAAAAAAATATTTTTCAGGCATGGCTGACAATGTGATGAAAGATGAAACTGGCCTTGCTCAAGCAGAACATTTTGACTTGTTTACAGGTACAAGTAACAATGGCTGCGTTACATTGATGTGTTTCAGTGCCTGTATATTCATGTTGCCTCCCTGGCACAGCTTAATAGCACAACTAAATGTAACAAGGCCACCAGAAATGGGAACAGTTACATCAGCTTGTAGTTAAAAGTCAGAATTTTCGGGGGTAAAAAACTTTTGGTATGAAATGTGCAGAAACCTCCAAAATTTAGGGATAAGCCTCGCTAGGTGGCGCTATTAAACAATGCGTGTGGCCTTTGCAACAGAAGCGTAAAGCGGCGGTGCTCCAGCTTGAAGCTAGCCCAGCCCCCCACACGCCTAACCGGCCTGACTCGGTTCAACAGGGGGAGGGAGACTTGCTAAAGCTCCTGCTCTCGCCGCTGCTATTTTACCTGCACCGCATTAAAAACAGCTATTGGACATTTTCCATGAAGTCTTCAAGGATGTTGTTACTGTACATGATAGGCCGTTGGGAATGAGCTTTCTGTAAATATCGCCGATACTAGTGCTAGCTTACGGTAGCTAAGCACAAAGCCTATGTTAGCTAACGTAACTAGCTTGCTAACAACATAACCGGCGAGGACGAGCACATATTGCGTAGCCAGACGCAGGTTAATCTCTAGACTCACTTCGTGGAACCCGGTAGCAGTTTGTCTGTTGTATCAGTCAAGTGTTTATCATCATTTGCTACTCATGACTAGCATAGTTTAAGTAATATTTCTGTATTACGGGGTCACTAGCTGAATGTTTTTCAGGTAGCCACGGCGGATCTTCGTGCTCATACAGGGATGTTGGCGGTAGCAGTCAGGCTAGCAACGTCCGTGTGAAGAAGTGAGTACACGCAAGAAATGAGGAAGCAGTTCAACCAAGTGGGACTTCTCAGTTTTGTTTGCGCTAATTTTAATTCCAATGTGGATGACACTACGACGAATCTGACAATCCGTGAATACAGCTAGACTCAAACTGGGAATATCGCCAACCCCTTGGAGGGATTAATATTTGGCTCTAAGTGGATTTCGGCCTCCTGTTTAGGATCATCGTGGGAACACAAGAAGTGTTTCGACATTGTGTCTTCCCACTCCTACAGTCTTCTCTCCCACAGCGACCACCCTGCTTCTCCCTCCGATGCGGAGATTTGAGTAGCACCGGCAACCAAATCCCCCAAGGCGGCCGGACATGCTGAAGTGTATCCCCCTGTGGCGCTGCAACCGCCACATCGAGTCGGTGGACAAACGGCATTGCAACTTGCAGACCGTCCCCGAGGAGATATTCCGGTACAGCCGCAGCTTGGAAGAGCTTCTCCTCGATGCCAACCAACTCAAAGAGCTGCCCAAGGTATGCATGATAACACCACTTCTCCACTTTGACCATCATTTGTAGGTCATGTGAGGAGGATGATGGCTTTTCTCTCATGTTGGTGATTGATGGTTTGTAAACATGTCAGCACTATAACAGTATAATTATATACAGTACAGTATGGTATTATGATATTGTCTATGAGAAGATTCAGCAATTTGAAAAGCAAAGGTCATTGCCTGATGACGTAAACAGCAAAATAGCTTGCAAGGTGTCATTTGCACAGGTAGGAATTAGTTTTGTTTTATGTGCAGAAATGATAATCAGTATCTACCTATGGAGTTATCTTATAATCACTGAGGTAATGTTCATCTTTTCAGAGAGCACCTTTAGTTCACCTGAGTAAAGGAAAATCAACTGTAGTGTTAAGTGCACCAGGGTGCTGCTGGGATGTTTTTGAGTTAAGAGGCATGCAGAGGGTTCTCCTTCAGGGTGGGTGTGCTGCATATTTAGAAATACTTCCAAACCAAAACAGTTGGCCTGTACTATCTTGCCTGGAGTCATGGCATCAGTAGCCAGTGTGATTTGATGCAGTGTGGGAAGGCATGTGTGGAATGAGTTGCCACGCCGTCCCCACCCACACTCCCCTATATGATACATGGCCATAGAGCTTATTTTAAAGGGAGCAGGACCGTCGTTTGTCTGTTTTCATCTGGATGTCCATGGTTTTGGAATGAAATACTTGTTTTATGCTGTGGGGCTCAGCATTGTTTTGTCTTTGGACAAAAAGCTGGCTGTGAATGTGATAAAGCAGGGAGTGTGTATGTGCTGGTTAGTAGAAGGCAGCGACAGTCTCTCACTTTTCATGGTTTTAGCTTAATGGTGAAAGGCACATTCACGGAAGATTATTAACAAGAGTAGAACCTAGAATCTAAGGTTATGGAATCAGACTCCCTGTTACTTTCTATTAACAGCACAACAATTATTTAATACTGAAGGTATACACAGCGATCAGTCTTGAGACTGAAGACACTGTTCATTTGATCAGAATAGTATTGTTGAACATACCCAATTTGCTTTGACTTGTGCTGGGATATTATGTAAAAGAGCACTTAGATACCTGTTTTAGCTTAATAAAAGATGACCTTGTACATAGCAGCCCAGTGGGACACAAACACACCACTAGCTTCACTTTGCTATCTTGGGCAAAAGTGGACAGACAGGAACTCAAAAAAAAAAAAAACTCAAATGTAAACAGTTTTAAATATTTAATCAGTCATCAGTGTAGTTAGCCAGTTTAGGGGGTTTCCTAGCTTAAAAACTTGCTGCTCATTTTGCTCAGTGACCCTTGCCTAAAGATATACTGTTTCCTCCATTTAGGCCATTTAGTTTTCTCCATTTAGTTCATCCATGTCAGATATTCACATTGCTGAAGGAAGGATCCACTCTTATACCCTGTGGCAGACAACTAACTGGAATAGACTTTATATGTGGTGATGGGTTCAGCCAGGGGATGTAAATGCTTGGTGACAGACATTTTAAAGTGCTTGCTGGTAGATCTGTAGTGCACAGACACAAAGCATACCAATCCTCTCTGGTCCTCAGAACCACAGGGGCTTCACGGAGGAAGCAGAGGGAGAGGTCAGGCCCATGCAGGGTTGCAAACAAGGACACTGACTGTATGATGAATGACATTACCATAATGAGCCCACAAGTGTGTGATGGTCTGAATGCCTTTGTGCGTTTGTGAGGCCCTTTCCCGTCACTGTATGTTCAAGCCAGAGATGATCCTGTGGGCTTACTTTTTGGTTTTGGGCTATTTTTAGATTTGAATTTCCCATCATGGGGTCATTGTCAGTCATCACTCATTTCAGTCATTAGCTTGTGATGGACAAATGGTGGCATAAGTTCTGTCTGCTCCCCCTTTAGAGCACATGTCAAGGTAGAGAATAATCAGCTCAGCCAACACCTTTATAACTGTCACTCCTTTTATGAGGTGAGTTGAGTCATCCTGATCAGCCCAGGACGTTTTGCTAACTTAAATTTGTTCATCTGACAAAATTTTGACACCAACAAAACACAAAATGTGATCTGATATGGCTACTTAAATTAAAAAAAGAAAAAAAAAGAAAAAAGAAAACAACGTAAAGTAACTTTGAGGCTAAATTGATAATAATGAATAAAACAGGTGTTAAATGCAGCATGGTGGTGCTGGGGGAGGATGCATTCTAGATTGTATTGGTTGGGCTTTAACAGTGAGCAGATGGAGATTTACATGTCCTGACAGTTCCTTATGTTTACTCTGATCATCCCCACCCCCACTGCCCACCTGACTGTTTTAGATTATGTCTCTGTTTTCCAATTTTAAGTTTAGGGTAATAACTAATTTATAGAGTGACTAATACTGTTTGGACCTCTAGTCAAAAAATATGACTTATTTGTATGGAATCTGGTGAAGAATTCTCCTCATGCCTGTTCATGCTTAGCTTTTGACAATGAAAGCTCAGCTCTGTTTTCTCATTGTACAACTCCTTATTTAAATGGCTCTTTTATTAATGGTCATTACTACTCTGGAGTTTGAATTGAGAGAACAGTGATTACCTATATACTTTTTGCCTTATATGAGCTGGCAGACCTCTGCTCCTTCTGAGCGAAGCTTTTATCTTTACTCTGTAAATGATTGAAGCATTGCTTGTGATGGTCTGGTTAAAATACGCGCATCGTTATTCATATTCCCCCTACATTTCTTTAAGAAAACAGCCTGTGTTTTCAGTTGGGAAAGCTGCAGCACAATGATATGCTTAGTGCTACTCTAAAAAAAAAAGTTGGTCTTGCCTCAAAGATAGTGCTTAGGAAGAGGGAATTATCAATTTAAAGTCTCATGACAGTTACAAAGGAGTCCTTTCAGCCTGTTCAACTACCACCCCTCATATCCAATGTCACGGTTCTTTGTGTTTCCTGTGTGCTATACATTGTCTCTGACCAGCCATACAGTAAGGCTGCAAGCACACGTAAGTTAAATAGTCATTTTAAAAATCGTATGTAGGTCAGTCACACCTGCTGAAAAGCACGGGATGTCTCTTTTTATAGGAGCTAGGTGCAGTGCAGGTGCAATTGACGCCAGTCCAATGAACACCTGTAACACAGGTACATGACATAGCATATCTTCTTGTTCCTGTCTTGCTTTTCCATTGTTGAACTGGGGAATAAATCCCAGATGGGTGTGCCCCCATCAGACTATGAGAAACAGGTTTTATGCATGTCACTCCCAGGATTATTCCCTAATAGGTCCTTCCAGGTAAATATGATATCCCACAGTACCGATTTCCTGTCTCAACACTTATCACAGGCAGAAATAGCAGCCTTTCATCTAATAACTGGGCCATGAGGATATCTATGAATGTCTCAGAGTCACTGAAAGTTTTTAGAGATTCCATGAATTTACCATTTTTTGTTTATATTTGGTAGATAAACCTGCAATTTAAGTTAGATGTTGGTGTGCATGATAACTAAGAAGTATGACCATGCTATCCAGTTAATCCTCAGCTGTCACCAGTCCACTCTGTGTGTGCTGAGAGTGTGTGGCCAAGGGGCAGATTAGAGCTTCACTCGGCTGTGAAAACGTCCTTCAGCACCTCAGTTTTTTTAATCCCAGTGCACACAGGCCAGTACATCTCAGTGAACTCTTCCTGCCTTTCTTGGATCTGCTTTTCTGCTATTTTGGATCTCTTTTTGAGAACATAAATGCACTGATAAAATCTGACTGCTTTTCTCTGGAGTCCCTGGTGTATGTTCAGTTTGGGGTTAAGTGAAGCCAAAATTAGGCCCCTTCTGTCAGCTCTTGCTGAATGTGAATTGTTCTACCATTGCCTGCTTAGTTCTTATAGTCTAGGGTTTTATGTGTCTTTGTTTCACCAGTTCTCATTCTTAGTTTAATATTGAGACGTGTCTTTGTACGGTCATGTAGGAAAAGTGCTCCACCCACGTGTCTTTGCTAATGGAGGTGTGACAGTTGTATTAAATATTCCAGGAACGTCCATGTGGCTTTACAGTCAAAAGTTAAGTATTCCTTGAGAAGTTTGCATTAATAATCTGGGACGTGTTCTCTTCACACTGTGTCCTTCCAGTGTGCTATTGAGGTCCACAGTCCCATTCCCCTCCATGAGTTCCAGTTAACTCTACAGTAGAATCCTGCTTTGCCTCTCCCCAGCGACTGGATGAACTAGGCTAGGACCAAAGATAAATTGCACCTGCCATTGGCCCCTCTGTAGTGAAACCACATTCATTCCTTTGCCCCCCCCCCCCCCCCCCNCCACGCTCTACTTTTTCCTGGTGTGGTAAAGCATGTGGAAGCCAGCAGCACTGTGTAAATAAATCCAAAACATTTTTAATACGAAAGCTTTAAATTTATTTCATGTCTTTGCACAGATTATAAACTTTCCTCATTATGTGGCTTTAACTGACCGTACCCGAATCTGAAAACACCACAAGGAAATTAAATTAAAGGTTTTGTCTTCAGCAGCACTCCTCCAGCGCCAAAAAAAAAAAAAAAAAAAAAATCCAGGATCAGGTTGAATCTAGAAAGTGAAAGTGATCCAGAGTTGATGAGACCACAGAGAAACAGCAGTGCGAGAGATTTGAAGTTCTTTTTGATGCAGGAGCACATTCAGCAGGTTTCTTTGTCTGAGCAGATGACCAGCTGGTCTCACATCCTGCCACACACCCCCCACCCTTCTCTGGTGGGACAGAAGGCTAAAGGGAGGTNGGGGGGGGGGGATTTTATTCCAGAGATGGATTAACAGGAGAATGGGGGCTTTGTCACCCCAGTTTGAGGAAGTGATAGAGGAGTAGAGCTGAGCCGAAACTCCTCTGGGACTCTGCTCTGGCCATCCATCCATGACCGCAGGAGTCCAGGCAGACATACAGCGTCAGGTGGGAAAGAAAGCAGATAGAAAAACGGTCACAGAGCTAGCTAACAGCTGTGTCTCCGTAGAATCATCTTCAATCTGTCCGACATGAAAGCACCATCTCCCTCCACCCCCCTTGTTCAGTTTGAGAAGGTCATGCTTTCTGCCTGGGAAGTAGTGGTGGTACATCGGTTACACACTGCTGCTGTATGACAGGCATCAACACAGCCATCAGTGTCGACATGCAAACCAGCAGTGGCACAGCCTGGCTCTGGTACCTTGACATTTTCTATTTTCAGGTGACCAACTCTCTTCTATTGTGGTCTTGTAGGTGTTGGCGAGTAGATGAGTAGATGAGGCGAAATTCTGAGTTGAGAAACATTCCACAGCTCACAGTCCCTTCATTATAATTTAGCTGCTCGTGTGCTGCATGCTCGTGTTGCCTTACAGCACTGCAGCATTTACTTAGGCGACATTTGTACTTAACTCTGCTCTGTGCGCTCATGCTGTTGTCTCTCCCTTGCACTCTGGCCTCAGTCGCCAGCCTCAAAGGTAAACAAGAAGGTTAGGCTCGAGTGAATAATTGATGGCTGTGGTGTTGGTAGCTGTTTGCGACAGGGAGATTCTGTGCTACATGTGTTTCTGGAACCCTGTGATAGGATGGCAGCTCTGTTGGCTTCACACATTAAGCACACACAGACAAGGCAAACAAAGTGTCGCCATTTTCTTTGTTCAACTGTATTTATGTGACGTATTCATCATCTCAGTAGCCGGTGTTTAGAAACCTCAGAGGTGAAGGGCACATGCCTGCCTGTAACCAGTAACAGGGAGTGGCATGCTAATATATCTCTATTACAAGCACACAGACTGAAATGCAAAGCAGCAAGGAACCATTTTTTAAATCAAATGGCTGGAGTGACTGCATTCATATGTGTTCCAGCTGCTTTCATTGTTTTACCACCTAATTTTATGTGCGGGCATCGGGCAGTAGATCATCTTAGCTGCTTCTTTCTGCATCTGTTGATCAAACTTATCAGTGTTTACAGGACTTTACTACTTCATTTTCTACCAGTCACATAATGTCTAATCCTTACTTGGCGGTATCTGGTTAATGCATGTATTTGTAAATCTGCTGTTGTCAGGAATACAAATTTTCACACAATTCTCATGCTTGTTTATTCAGACAGAGCTACACGTCGTCACAAATGTGCACTTTTGGTTTTGTGGTGTGAAGAAGAAACATCCTGCAAATAATAGTTGCTACCAATCAAAGTGGCTTGGTAAAAGCAGCAAGCCAGCCATCTGCCTTTCGCCTGTGGCTGCCCATAACTTGTGCGGTGCCATAGGCTGCTGTGTGGTTAAATTCAGCAGTGACATTTCTTTAGAGTAGGATGCTGGTTGTGGACCTTTTGATCATACACGACCTCAGGATCTGCACACACATGACCCTTTGAGGCTAGTCTGTCAGGGTGCTGATGCCCCCGTGAGGGAATAGGTCAACATGGATGACATTAAAACCGACCACAAACAAATGCTGCACGTTATCTACTGGCCACACTCATTGAAGTGTCATTGAAGGCCTCTATCTCTCACTCTTAAACCTGATGACCCTCCCATCCTCACCCCTGGATGCTCTGCTGTACTAGTGGCTCTAAATTTCAGGATACTAGCATGGATCTCTGTCACCATATCAGCTCTCTTATCTTCATTCTACTTATAATGACAGTAGACATTTCTTCCTGGATCCCAGAGAAAGAAGGAACTTAATCCCATTGGGTTGCAGTAATTAAAATTGGAAGTTAAACAACTAGTGCAGTGCCTGTTCAAAACGTGCCTGTTCGGAGCGGGCCAGATTTTATGGTGTGCATCACAGCCTGCCATAATTTTGTTCTACACATTCTCATGAGCTAGCTTTGTTTGCAGTGCCCATTGAAAACGTGCCTGTTAGGAACAGGGCAGACTTTATGATGAGTGCCACTTTTCCCTTCATACAAAGCTAGAACTTAAACTCTTCCAATTTGCAGTTAGCTTTGTATGTTCAACAACTAACTATTGATCTGTAACTCCAGATGACATAACATTAACGTGGTTTTGTTTGGTGGCTAATAAACAACAGTAGCAGAATGGCTATTGTAAGTTAGCAACGCTAGGAACGCTAGCTAGCAACGCTGTTGTTAGCAAACCAAGATAACTAGCTACCTTGGTTTGCTAACAGTAGCATTATCTCCTGGTAGTATTGTTAGCTCCAGTACAACATAAAGTTGAGCTTCCAATATAGTGAAACATAACTACTTTTTACCTNTTGTTAGCTCCAGTACAACATAAAGTTGAGCTTCCAATATAGTGAAACATAACTACTTTTTACCTGTACAGCCCCCTCAAAACAACTTCTGCATATCCTTGTGAGCTGGGTTTGTTGCTGTACAGGGTCAGGTTGCGACCATGCCACACTGGACCGGAGCATATGCTGCCACGCCCGGAGCATATCCTGCCACGCAGACTACTTTTTAATGGCACAGCTCAATTCGAGAACAGCTCATCCAAACAACTTCACACACAACACTGCACGTCCCTGGGTCCTGAGCAATAAATCTGCTGAATATCAACTTCATACAGCGCCGGGTTCTAGAGATATTGGTGCCACAGACAGGTAGACAGAGATTTCTCCTTTATAGTTAGATTACTGCTAAAACTGCTTCATCCAGACAGAAGTTCAAGGCAGTTCAGAGTGACTCTTTCTCTAGGTTAGTCCCAGTGGAAGCTTTAAGAATGCATAAAGCGTTGGTTTGTTTTTCTGTGGGATAACTCAGTCAGCATCTACATTTCTGCTGGGCTGATTTTGTTGACGCCGGTGTTTTTCTTGTTGATTCCTTTTTGTTGGGAGCGTCTCTGTGAGCAGGAAGTGGGAATAATCAAGTGAGCTGTGGAATGCCCTGTTTTTGTGAGACCATCTCTACGCCAGCCCTTGTTTGCAGTGCATGGTGGACTTAAATCCAGGCATGAAAACAGGAGATTTGTTTTTGTTGTCTCTCTCATTATGAGAGCGACTTAAGCTAGCACAGTGGTGTGTCCTAATGTGAGATGATGCTTTTGAGTCCTAGTTGAGAAGACAGTCATATCCCATTCAGATATGAGGCACTTGAAGAAATAAGTGGTCTTGGCTGATTGATCGGTTAGTGCACAAACACAATGAAAGCAGGTTGAATGTGTGCGTTGTCCTACATGGCCAATATGCATTTTCGAATAGAGGTGCTGATGGGTGAAAGTTTGTGTGCGAGAGAGAAAGAGTCTGGATGTGAGGGGTCAGTAGAAAGCACAGCAGGGTTCATTGGCGACAACAAAAGCAGAACACACGCACGTATGTGTCCTGCACATGCCACAATGAATAACGGTAACAAACTGGGCAGTAACAGGTCTGTAGGAAAGGCTTTGTTTTGTTGTTGTCACACCAGGGGACAGTAGCAATTCATATCGTGTTCGTGCGTGCAGGCGTGTGCGCGTGCACGTGCCAGCGGGGCTGTCAGCAGGCCCCCAAGCACATCTTTTCATCTGTAGCACAGCAAGAGTGCCTTGGTTTCTGTTCAGTGCTTTTCGTGAATATGTTTTGGTTCCAGGACATAAGCCGTGCCTTTGCTGTGTTGGTGTCTTTGGTTTTAACAGAGTTGACCTGGTCAGAACACAACAGCAAAATCTGATGATTGGTTCAGCATGTGTTGATTGCTAGGGTATTTTTGTAAGAGGTCAATTATTTTAAGTTGGGGAATTTCTGCTGTTCACAATGCAATGCATTGTTTTTATTGTTTGTGCTTTCTTCTCACAGAAGGCAGCTTTCTGATGATATTTCTTCCATGACTGTTACGTGAGGAATCAGTGAAATTTCATAAAACACCATTTAGCCTGCTGGTGCTTCAGAGAAAATCTCAGTCTTTTGAGCTTGGAGTGCTTTGTAATAAAATAATGTATTTTGCACCTTCATATAAGTGGCAGTTTAAAAAAACTTTGCCTGAACTGATCTAATAATGTTTTTGCTGAAGGCAGAAACATTTAGTGTAATTAAGTCAGCAGAGTTGTGTTTGCACTACAGCACGTGACATCCGAGGAAAGGCAGGCATGTCTGGAATCTCCAGGAGTTTGCCCTGCCCTCTGAAAGTCTCTCTTTTTCTCTCTCTCTTGTTGGTAAAGCCCACATGCAGAACCGATACTTGCACAAACACTGAAGCATGTGTGGTACACACAAACTAACATCTTATACTCTGGCAAATCTTCATTCACAGTGCAGTTCTTCAGCTAATCAAACTTGATTTCAGTCTCCCTTGTTTAAAACTAGCATGCTCTCATTCTAATAGTGTAATTAAGCCAGCCCACGTCTTTGGGGACTTATAACACAAGTGTGAATCCAGCTAAGAGCTAGACTGATGATGTGTTCACACAGTTCAAACCGAACATTTTCCCTAATAATTAATGTGAATTTAGCCACTGGAGTACTTTTACACTTGTGCCACAAAAGCAAATGGAACATATTTCTCAACTGATAGTACCAGCGCTTCCTGTAGCAACATAGCATGCTTTGTGTGTCGAGTGTGTGTATGTGTGTGTGTGTGTGTGTGTGTGTGTGTGTGTGAGAGAGAGAGAGAGAGAGACAGCTCATTATCAGACTGATGTGTCCATTTATGTACATTAATGAAGTAAAGTCATACAAGTGCGGATAACCACAAGCCATGCCTGCAACATTTTCTTCATAGTGATAAAGTGGCTGTCTGGGGCAACTAAAACTTTTGTGTATTCTGACATGCTCAATTAGAACAAATTTCATATTAAGCTGACACATTCTTGGCTCATTTCCCACCACTTGAAGTGAATGAACCTGGTATCTGTTTCCCCTTACCTCCTTTCATTTTTGTTTATTTTTAAATTTAATTTTTATTTTGCATATATTGCTGTTGCTTAAAAGAATTTGCTTCACCTTGCATCTGAATCAGGAGTCGCCAGTTTGAACATGTGTTCATAATGTGAATGGGGGGTGTGGTATAGATTTATCATTTGCCTTGGCATTGTAGTAGCCCAGCATAGACGTACCGTAGTAGAGTGATTTTCAGTCAGTCATAACACATGATTGAGTAAATGGTGTTAACTGTGTGTGTGTGTGGTCTTAAATGTGCTTTTGTTTCGTTGGTGAGCAGTGCTGTACGAGTCTGTAATTAGTTGGCTGGACTTTTATTCTAACGGTCTTCTTACTCCCTGCAGGTTGTTGTGACTCGCCTATAAAAAAAAAAGCATCAGCTTACAGATAAACTGCAAATTCACTCCTACATCATTTTCTATGAGCAGGTAGTATGTTCGCAGTGCAGTCAATTTGGGGAACAATGACTATGTGTGTGTGTGACATTTGCTGCAGCTTAGCAGTCTCACAGATCTGTTTAGGCGCAGGAACATGTCCGCTGAGTCAAGGACAAAGACTGAGCGCTCATACCGTGTTTGGTTGCACCGTCGCTTCAGATAATGCGCACAAGGAACGTGACAAGCTGGCAAAGGCACAAATTGAACTATCTGTGCTCTAAAAGCATTGTGTGGTTATTTATGTGTATCTGGTTGCCACATTGTTTGTGGCCGTTGAGTGTATTTTTAGATCTATTATCACAGCCCATGTTGCATAATGTTGTGCAAGTGGAAAAAAAAAAGTGTTTGGGCAGCTTTAGAGGGATGGTGAGAATCGGTGCGTGCTTGCCTGTGTCTTCCTGTGGGCTTAGGTTTGGTGTTTTGGTTGTTCCTGGCATTGATCCTCTCTGGAGTCACACTGGAGGGCTGTGCAGACAACTGTAATTATGCCGTCTCCGTGACATATTAATGGGGTTTGGCTTGTAATCCTAAGTAAGAGCATTGTTGTCTTCTGTGCTGAATTGAGAATAAATATGTGCTAGGTGTTGAGCCTCCTCAGCTCATCATTTAAAAGAATGGATCCACAGCACCGCAAATGGAACAATATCAACCCTAAAGCCAGATTATGTTCACTATAATGGTCTTGTTGTTTGTTATGACAAAGCACACATCTTCACATAGGCAGGTGTGTTTTATCTTTGATTAGATAATTATTTGAATCAAGAAGGGCTTAAAGTAAGTATTTATGTCATTGTCAGTCAGGCGTCATGAGGGAGGTCCATGCTTCCTTGTTCCCTGGCTTCCTTGCTGAACAAATGCTGGTCTCCAGGGTGATGGTTCTCCCCGGAGCAGCAGTTTGCCTGATGGAGGGGGGCATTTAGCATGCGTTGTCAGGGAGCAACACCAAATGGGCAGGGGCTTCCATGGCACTGCAGAGGTTCTGTACCTTTGTGTATGCTCAGAGGCCCAAGCCATTGCTGTTCCGCATCTGCTGGCAACGCAGCAACCTCAGCCTCTGCCCCAGAGTGAGAGTGAGAGTGAGNGAGAGAGAGAGAGAGAGAGAGAGAGAGCTTACTTCGCCCTTGAGTTTTGAAAAAGTTGCAGCAGCAAGGCTGGCACACTTTATAGGGACACCTAAAATGGTTATTTTAGGTGTCCCTAAAATAGGGACACCTAAGAACAGTTATTTTCTATGCTAGGTCAGTGAACTATATAGTGGTGACATTGTGCTACTTTTGTGCGATTTTTGTGGACTGTACATGTGATACTGTGTAAACTTCCATACATTAAACACAAATTAACTAGATTAAGTTTGTTTTTTTTGTTTTGTTTTTTTTGGGTTTTTTTTTGCAAGCAAGTAAAATAATTTTCCCATAAAATTTGACCTTTTGAATTATTACAGTGTCAGAAAAGGTTCTTGTTTGATTTGGATTTGCTGGCTCTAGCCTTAACTAACAGATGTTTGCCATCTCATGCCCACGCAGCACTGGGCTGCTGATGGCACTTACTTTTATAGTAGCCCCACAGGTCAGCCATGAAATTATTTAAAGGACCATACCGACCATTTTGCATGGTTGAGCCTAAGATATTCAATTTTCATACATGTAACGTTACTGACAGTCATTTCCCAAGGCATACTACTGGAACAGTGAATTAAAAAAAAATTTCCTACCTTCCAGACCGCCATTGGTTTCAGTTCATTCTGGTACACTATTAAAATCAATTTGCTGATACTTGAAACCTATCCTGGGATAGGTAATCCATCATCGTGAACAAGACGTGTATTCAGGTTTTTTTTTAGAAGTTTCATAATTTTAGCGTTTAAGCGCAATAAANTGAACAAGACGTGTATTCAGGTTTTTTTTTAGAAGTTTCATAATTTTAGCGTTTAAGCGCAATAAACAGCAGGGAGTGAATGTATGTCTCTGCCGGGGAATATAGTCCCAAAAGAAGACCTGCGCTTGTTGAAAAATTTAAACGACCATGACTTCATAAGGCTGCGTAACTATTAGCAGGAGAAACATTGATTTTTANAAAAATTTAAACGACCATGACTTCATAAGGCTGCGTAACTATTAGCAGGAGAAACATTGATTTTTATGGTGGGTGTATCACTTGAATATTTGATTTTGAAAGATTAGGAGATTTCCAAAATATCAGGAAAGCAGAAATACAGTTTTATCCTTTGGGAAATGGTTGTCAGTAACAACGCATATAAAAATTGAATATATTAGGCTCAAACATGCAAAACAGCCAATATAGTCTTTTAAGTGATTGTAATCTGTTTTATGTGCTCTATTATGTCTTTGTATGAATTTGTCATGATTTAATTTATGAGTGACAGTGGCTCATAGCATAAAAGTACACAACCTAAGCCAATGGATAAATGTGACACTGTAAAACAACAAGCATCAAAAATCCTAAGTTTATATAAATACTTACTACAAAGACTCTAAATTATTGTGGCTAAAATGCATCCCCAAAAATGACTAGCTCATATGGGAAATGCTGGAATGATAAATGAGTTTCGAGCAGATCACAGTAGAACGTTCGAGAGAGAGAGAGAGAGAGAGACGTGTGTGAAGTTGCTGTAAGCAGGAAAACGCTGAAACCGTTGCTGGAAAGCGATTGACACTGAGCCACATGATCCTGTGAGGGAGGCTGCAACCTGAACACACAATGAGTCAATTGTATCAAACCTGCTTCTGCACAACCCACATATGGTGCTTTCAGTCACGAACTTCTAAAAGGCGACATGTAGACCAAAAGTAACATTTTGCATGGAGTTGATCACCATTTGTATAAAATGTCCTTGTAGTGAAAACAGTTCATCAAGTAGCCACACTGACTCACTGTTAACATTTTCCGGCATCCACACATGTAAGCATTGACAGTTAAGCATCGACAGAAATTATCTTCAAGACAATGAGATTCTATGGGACAGATCTGCCAGGCTTGATGTAAAAGCATGGAGCTGCATGAGGGGGTTTCATTTCTCTCTAGCCTCCATTGTAACCATGCAGTACCATCTGTGTTTGGCTGTTTGTCTGCGTGTATTTACTTCTACAAAGCCAGACAGTTTCCCTTTTCATATTTATGCAGAACTAAGCAACCACAGAGTTAAAGTGCACCTCTTAATTGTGCTACTCTTTTTGATCAGCGTGTGTGTTGACAGTATATTGTCCAGACAGGAAAGGGCTTGCATTAAGCAGGGCCTGAGCTTTGCAGCGGCAGGCCTGGTTGCAGCGTTGGTACCCTGTAGCACCACTATGGTGTGGGACAAACTGAGAGCAGGCAGGGAGAACAAACCGGATCCAGCCCATCCAGGAAAGAGCCAAACAGCCTCCGTGGACTTTAAACAATAGAGCTTCTGGCTTTGTGTCATGTTTGTGGGAACACAGAAAAAGATCGAGAGCGCATGTGGGATATCCAGAGTGTAGACAGTCAGCTTTTCAGATTTCATTCATTCCTGCTGTGTGAGAACATGCTTGGAGAAACACAGGTCATTAGTTGAACTAACAGTAAGATCTGGATGGGAATGGATCACAACCAAGTTGCAAACAGTTTTGACAGGCCAGTAATAAGATAGCGTGACTCCCTGCGGTGTGAGCTTATCATTCTATGAAAAACCAAACAAGTGACTCAAACAAAATTAACTGTTTTTTTTTATAAATGGCTCCTATGATTTACTCAGTGACTCTCTCAGATACCTGCAGGCCAAGCTGTAATGTTAATCTGCTGTCAGTTGTTTGTGTTAATGATGCCACAGCCTCTGCAGGCCCAGGCCTTTAGATTTGGTTCGTAGCAAGAGGAAGTTCTCAACATGGTGGTCACAGGCAGGTTTCCTAAGCACGCAGCACACTTAGCAGTTTGAATCCTTCCTCTCACAAGTAGGCTGTTAACAGTCTATTGATTATTTTCAGCATTCCCCTAATAGTTCAGTTCAGGTGGAAGGAAATGCTTAATGAAATCAGAAAAAGAAGCATATTGTAGGCAGGTGCAGGAGCTCCCAAATGCTCAAGTTCTTGATTTTCAACCTGGCTGCTGCTTTGAATTTGGTTTGGATTGCAAATCTGCTCTCAGACTCAGTGCTAACTACCGTGTGTGTGTGTGTGTGTGTGTGTGTGTGTGTCTGTCTGTCTGTCTGTCTGTCTGTCTGTCTGTCTNCGTGTGTGTGTGTGTGTGTGTGTGTGTGTGTGTCTGTCTGTCTGTCTGTCTGTCTGTCTGTCTGTCTCTCTCTCTCTCTCTCTCTCACTCACTCACTCACATTGTGGATGAGGTGTCCCAGCCTCGGTAGTACAAGCTTTCTCTCTTACTGTGATGGTTTTAGTAAGAAAAGCAGTGATTAGCCCCTCGGTTCAGAACACTAGAAGGATTACTTACCTATTTATAATGCACTAACTTGAAATTGCTTTACAGCAAAGCGATCACCATTCTCAGTTACTGACTTAATCATTGTCCTTCATCCACTCTCAGTTACATTTATGCTGTCTGTTAGGGCTGGGCGGGTTGGGGCANATCATTGTCCTTCATCCACTCTCAGTTACATTTATGCTGTCTGTTAGGGCTGGGCGGGTTGGGGCATAGCCGCAAATGCATTATTTTGTTTTTTGGGCAGACATACTAGTAGACTACAATTTCCTTTAAAAAGTCAAGGTGTAGGTAGTAAGAGGCAGGTGTAAGTAGTAAGAAAGTTTCATAGTTAGAAGGTACAGATCTTTTTTTGAAAATGCACTAACACTTCAGTAACATGGTAAACATTTATAATCAGTATACGGTACATTTCCTTGCCTTTGCATTGAGAATTCTCTTGCCTGCTTTCACATCTGGTTGCTGGTCTTCATCCACATCAGAGTAAGCGTGTGTGCTCCCTGTCCTCAATCAATCTGCTGCACCGAGCATGTCGTCTGTCATTGTGAATGACAGCACAAACTCAGTGGCTGTTGGCATCTGTGTTTTATGTTTAACCAGACCAAAGTCTCAGGAAAATGGCTAGTTTCAGGTTTGGTTGAGAGCAGTCTATGTAGGTTTTGGATAGTTTAGATTTGTGATGAGTAATCCTGTAGCGCAGAGGTACTTTTTTAGCTTTGTGTATTTGTCATTGGAGGAGCCTCTTAGTCATGCCATGTTCACCTGTTCTCTCTTAATCTGCCTCTTTAACCCCAGAGTCATCAACAAAACACAACTGTAATGTCTTTTTTAGCCATGTAGGTTGACCTTGAAGAGGAGAGCTGTCTAATAGGAATATATAAGCTGAACATTCTAGGCTGCATATTTGACTGAATTCAGACAGACCTTACAATGATTTCAACTCTGAGTGGAAATATAAAGAAGAGGGGCATCAGTCTGTTGCAATTGCCATTGTTTAGAAAGTATAGTTGTTAACTTTGCTGACTTTTGGAAAGTATTTGTCGGTCTGCGGTTACATTGTCATTGTTTCAATGTGTTTGCCGTGTCTGAGTGAATGGCTCCCTGTTTCTCTTGAGCAGGTAATGTCCAGGTTTTCTTCAGCGATAATCCTTCCAGGCAGTACCGTCACATACATCAGTCGCATACTCCAGACCCCTCATCTTCAGCCATCCATGCTTTCCTCATCTCTTTATCCTGACTCATCTTCACCCAAGAAAGCATGGCAGAGGAAAGAGAGAGTAGTGAGCCACAATCCACAGAGTAGACGGATCAGAGAGAAAGTGCTATTTATGCAAGCATGTTATAGCTATTAGTATTTTATAGCTGTTATTTTATAGCTATAGAGGTGCTGTATGTACTAATGTTTGTCTTTCCTCACCATCTGGCCGTGGCTATTAAATTATACTTCAGGTGATGTGACCTAAAATTTATATGATGGTGGATTTTTCAACTAGAATACAATTATCTGCAGACCGTCCAGAGTGACTGTTGCAATACTAGCAAACATTTGGCATTTTTACTTGACAAATCTCTTTGTTGAAGAACCATTCGTCAAAAATGCCACAAATCGACTGCCAGACTCGAGGCTGCAGACTCGGATCGCCTGCGTTTCGGCTGTGTTTGCTCTCTGCGCTGATCAAAGTCACCAGGACAGGTGGAAGTAGATCAGTCATGCTGTCAGTCACATGGGCTTGGCCACGCCCCCTGCTGTCTGTGTGGCCTGCTCAGCCGACAGGGCTGGAGCCGGATAAGTGTAGTCATGGTTGAAAGTGCCACTTAAGTGAAACACACACACAATGTGTTTGATAATGGCACACAAACATAATAAAACAGGCTTGCGTGCACACCCAATTTTTCTTTACATACACTGCAGCATGTGTGCAAGTGTTTTTGATTAAAGCTATCAAAATTAGCTGTACTTTCTTAAATGAAACACACGTGACACACCATTGGGGAAAATCCTAAACGTGCTGCTGGTGTGTTTGTGGATTTGGTAGCTTTTGGTTTTTGCTTTCTCACTTAAACACACACACACACCTGAGGACGAGTGTGTAGGAGAGGTTGGGTGAGGTCAAAGGAAATAGAATGACATTTATGTGGGTTTATAGTTGTGGGAAAGTGGGTGGTTGGCTTGTTGGTTGAATGTGTGTGTGTGTGGGTTTTGTGGTTAGGCCAATGAGAGCATTCCACTCCTCATTGCAAACGGAGCAGACTAAACCACATTATCGACTGTCTATCATGTAATAATTTTTTTGGTTTTAATAAATTACTTTCTAAATGACAATATGCATTTATTGGAGAGAAGTATAATAAATCCACCGTCCACTGAAAGCTGAGTAAAAAAATGTACTGGTCATCGAGACGGTGCTGAAGACTGTAACCCTGTTAGCCGATTGTCCAAAGCTCTGTGGGAATCCATTGTCTACTCCATAGTTCATTAATAATCCACCATCAATCCTTTTCTCTCTGCTCTCTCTCTTCTCCACTACACACTCGCAGTCTTTCTTTTCTTCCCTGTCTTATTCTCCCCCACTTGCACTCTCTATCCCTCTTAGTCATTCCTGCCTTTTGTTCTCCTTTGCCACTTTTCTCTTTCAAGTCTTCATCCTCCCATTTTTAGCCCCCATCTCTCTTCTCTGTGGTGCCCTTTCAGACAATGGAGGAATCCCCCGGCTGGGCTGGGGAGGGGGGGTCGGTGAGGGCTAGTCTATGAGTGACAGCCCTACATGGGTCTGGCTGCTCGGCCCTTTGTCCTTCTGCCAAGGAAAATGGAGGGAACTTGGAGTCGTGGAACAGCAGAGGAGGAGGGCCAGTCAGGGTGTCATTCATGTGTGGAAGTTTAGGAGTTTGGGGTTTCAGTGCAGCAGGGTGGGGGTGGGGTGGGGGAGCAAATTTCGCCCATGTTGCTTCATTAACACTGGCCTTGAAATGACTGATAATGTATTCCTGCTGCTGCTCATGCTTTTAACTTCACTTAGCATCGCGCTAACGAAATGAAGAGGAGGAGGAGGAGGAGGGTCTCCATGTAGCTCATCCTCGTGCTAGATGAGTCTTGCATCTGTGGCGGCTCCAGTGCATTACTGACTCATGCACCGATGCACCGAGTTAATGCAACTCCAACACGACAAGATATGTATAGAAATGCGTGTGCGCTAATGAGGCTTGCTGTCCGATTGACCAGCCAAGTTACTCGGTCAACCAAATCCTCTCTCCGCTTATTCTTTCCCGGACGCAGAAAGAAGCCGACCCGTCACAAAAGCATGCGCTCTCCCCTCCCCTCGCTTTGAGCCCCTCACCCCGGCAGTGTGTGCTACATTGTGTGTGGTTCATGTGAAGTGAGAGGGCATGGATGTTGTAAAGAGGGACACAGGGACTAAGGTGTCAGGCTAGTTTTGGCACAAGATTAAGGATCTTCGGAATGTGTGAATGGGAATTCCACTCGCAGAAGAGAGGAAGCGTGACAGTAAAGCTGAAAAATGTGGGAGATGGAAGGAGCGGAGCAGCGATTTAGCATGAAGTGATTTGACTTCCTCTTTGTGGCACACTTGGAGATGAGCGTACAGCGGCGCCATTGATCAAATGTCTCAGCAGTTGGTTAATTCAGAGCAGGAAGGCGAGCTGAGACCTGATCGAGTTGGGGCAGCCCTCCTGTTTTCTGTCTCATTATAGGCCAAAGCTTGATGTCTTTATGTCTGCAGAAAGAAAGAAAAAGAAAGACGCTGCTATCAGGAGTAACTTTAGTTTAATGATCTGCTTCTTTAGTTCGGTTTCTCAAAGAACCAGACTTTAGGTTAATGATTTAGTGTAAACACGGAGCTCGGTGTCGGGGCGTTTCCACATTCTCTCTTTCTCTTGAATCTAGTTTGTGTGTGCATGTGTGTGTGTGCTTGTGTGTTTACACATTTGGAGAGCCCATTCTGTCTGTAGTCTAATGGCATGATTGGAGGGAAGGTTAAAGCTAAATAGTCACTTGACTGGAACACTACAGCCTCTGTGAACATCAGGCTTTGGCTCACTGCACCTATAGCGGAACGTTGCTCATACAGAGAGCATGCACATGCTCGCACACACCAAACACACTACACACACTTAAAACACACACACTACACTACCTTTGCTTGTCAGATAACTGCCGACACGTTCTAATAAATTTCTTTGGAGTGTTGAGAGGTCTGCAAATGCAAACATTCCTCTCTGAATTTACAGTCTTGTCCAGCACACATAAACACACTCATAAACACATGCTTAAGCAAACACAAACCTGTACTACACACACACACACATACACACCTGCTACAGAAGCCAGAGTCTTCTTGGCAACCCTAACCAAAATGAAACTACTTTGTAAACAGTGCTGTGTGTCTGTTGACCTTGAAGACCTACAGCACAGGATCTGCTTCCCCACACAAAATCCACAAGCATCCCAGTGTGCATGCACACACACACACACACACACACACACACACACACACACACACATCCTGAAGTACATTAACACACTCCACCACAGAGAGGAATGTAAGAAAAGCGATGCTGATAAAACAAAGTCCAGCATTTCATGACACGACCCACACGCTCACTAAAATGAGGTATGCCTTTTACATAGCCTTCTTGTCTCTGACACACACACACACACACACACACACACACACACACACTGCACTCTACCACAGGTTGATCACACACCCATTTCACACTTGTATGAGTTGACCACACTGTGGATGTTACACAGAACGAATCCACCTGGTGTCAAATGTTATCATGATCCAACAGAATCTGCTTCAGTTCTCAAAGCATCTCGGCCAGTCATCCTCAAAGTCTGGACTCCAGTCTGGATCCTTACCGAACCACAACTGTCTTTGGACTCTGAGCAAATAATACTTTTCATATAGTATTATTTGTGTTATCTGAGACATCGCTGCGACGCATCGAGTCAAAAAACCCAAATGTCTGACTGCTGTGGGTTGACATGGCATTGGGCTCATTGAGAATTGACAGCGTAGCTAATTTCGTCAGCACCCCCTGTCCCCCCCCAGCTTGGCACCTTCAATTCCCAGTAAAAATTAGAATCCCAGTCCAATCTTGACTTGACTGACCTTAATAAATGGACTTTTGTCTTACTGAAAATTTCCTTTTGCGGACCTTTAAGATTTGTAGTTGAGTACCCCTTATCTAGGCCTTCATTGCGAAATTTTAGCTAGACTTTTGTATTGATTTGTCCACCTTCTCTATGCCAGCGTGAGGCTGAAAGCTAGTATTTTGGTAGTTTGCAGCTGAGCTGTGGTGATACCAGGCTACAAAAATCTGAGACCCCACTCTGTCGTCTATTGACTCAGTCAGTGATCAGTTGCCCGCCTTCCTTCCTGTTCCCTTTTCACTCGACTATATCCACATGTTCATCTTCATCCCCTTCCTTAGTCAAACAACTCTTGCAAAGGCTTTATTAAAACATTCCAGTTGCAAAGTTGGAAAGGAAATGTAGCCTCGCTGGTTCTCACCGACGTGCTGGCTCACTCCACAGATGGTTCCACACACAAGCAAAGTCCTGTGAGTGGGACGTAAAGGCAGCCTGAGTGGCGGAGCAGACTGCTCACTAATACAATGAAGAGAGTGAAAGTACGCTAAATCCCACTGCTCCCACTTGTTGTTATTCCAATCAACCCACTGACCCATATAAAGCTGTTGGATGTTTAATTTGAAACTCCAACAGTCAGTGGGAAATGGCAGAGATGTCACATCCTGTTTTTGTTGCTGGAATCACTTTTAGCTGCTGTTTTGATTCTGTTTGTTGGTGAAAATAACGACCTCTGGGAAATGCCGCTGTTTAATCACACTTAAAATACTTCAAATTACATTTATTTTTTATTTATTTATTTTTTACACAAATTAACCAAATCTTGTTATTCCTGCTGTAGCCGAGCTGCTTTCAGAACAGGATGTTGAGATGCTGGATTGAGCTTGCGTCACACGCAAACACCAGAGCGCATGTCTATGAGCGGCAATTCTGGAGTGAATGGTCATCTTTGTGAGTGTTCATAATTAGGTGCTCAGAGGCCTGATGGTGTTACGGCTGACTCTGGACAGTATCAAGAGATGAGAGGAATTTAATGATGCCAAAAGCTTTTATTAGGTGATTTGTTGAGCCTGGATGGAAGAATAAGGAATCATCTATTAGCAGTAGGATTGGTGTTTTATAAGCTGTTACCAGTTCTGCCTCACTATGGGATGATAAATCTAATGTTTTGTCTGCTGCTAAACAACTTGAAGCCCTTTCAACATGTGTAGACAATTAAAATACGGTTCTGTAGTGTGATCTTGTATTGATGAGTTTTCGTATGTGCATGTTTCTAAGCATTCTTATCCTTTCCTTCTACGGATGTCACCTGTTTGCCGTTGAGGTTTGCCTCTCCTTCTCGGGAGCCATTTCCCATCTGGGCTTGGCCCGGTCACATGGTCTCCCCTGAGCTCCTATCTCCTGTTCCTGCCACCCGATACCTGTCACCTGCTTACTGAGTGATTTCGCAGTGAGCCAACACCCTCTTTGTCTCTTCCCACCTCAGTCCTTCCCTGCTTGCGTCTGCTCCATTTTCTCCAAATCTCTCTCCATCAGAGCAGGAAGCAACCAGTCAAACAGAAAATGGGAAATTTTGGCTAAATGTTGTGAAAGTGGTGAGAAGCTCTCTCTCGTACTGCCAGATGTTATGCTAGCAAAACCCTGTTTCTGGGAACAAATGCTGGTGGTACTGTAGCCTCCTCCTTCCCCATCCAACACAATACACATAACTAAAGCATTGGAAATATCTGTCATCGAGGAACAGAGTGGAGCTCAACTGCAGCATTCTTCTTTTTGGCAGCATAATTGTAGAGCTGTCTCACACTATGTTTGTCTTAGTTTGTAGATGTGTGTGTTCCTCTTTCATCAGGCGGAGACTTGACACTATAGGTTTAAGATTTTATCTACTTTGCTACATGTGCAGCTCTCTGGAGGCAGGAGTACAGCAGCGGTGCATTTTTGAAACTGTTTACCCTGTGAAAAAAAGGGAAAAGCCTGGCAATTCTATGGATTTTCCAATTTAGTGTATCAATGCTGATACACAAGGGTTGTTTTCAACGGAAAGCCTTCCAGACAGCCTGAGGTTTAATTTGAATTAAGTTTCAGGCTCCATGTTTGGAGACGTTTGTGCACCCCATGTTCAGAAAGCATCCCTAAATAATGACTTTATACAAATTCCTTTCTCAGAAAGCCCAATTTGGCATTTTCCTCTCCAGACTCCCTTCCTCACAACGTCTGAGAGGTCCACTGTCATTTTGACAGGAGAGAGAGACACTGGATCCTCTGTGAGCTGCACAACCAGGGTCTGATTGAGGAGTTAATAACTGCATAGTTTTGGCCTGTTACTCTTGTTCCCTGTTCCCCGCCAGTCTGTCTTCTCTGTTCATCTGAATGGCAGTGGACACATGCGCGCAGACACACACACACACACATACACAGACACACGCGGTGCGGCTGGAGCAGGAATGTTTCTGAACACCATCCTGTCCAACAACCAGCCTCTTGTGAAAGCACTTGGCACGACCACAACTGCTGCACTCTCCTCAGCACTCCTATCGAAAGACACTATGTTTGGTTGGTGTTGCTGTGGCGAGGAGGAGTTTTTGAAAATATGAAGATGGAATGTTTTTAAAGCTGTTTCTGGAGAGGACGCTCTGCTGACTATACAAAGCGTTTTTCTTGGTAACTTCGTAGCAGAGGTTAAGGCACTTGAAGTTCTACGGTTGGAATCCCCTCAAGTTTTAGATAACTCATACACTTGGTGAGATTTATGCTATGGTGTTAAAGAATTCCAAATGCAATGCCATTCTGACTGGCATTGCATTCCAAATGCAATGCCAGTCAGAATGCTTCCACATTTGGTTTGTAGATCTTATATCATTGCAGGCAAAAAATGGATTTTTATACATCCACACCTGCCTCTTGATTTAATTGGATGATGGACTGAAATTGAAGTACCGTATACACTCGAATATAAGCCGATTTCAAGTATAAGCCCACCCCCTGATTTTGACCTGCAAATTTAGATTTTTAAAGAAACCCATATATAAGCCGACCCCCTGATGTTGTTCCATCAATTTATTTGTTGAGTAAATTGCCTGTTTTTTCTGGCTATTGTCATAGTATTCCTTTGATTTTCTGAAAATAATCCACGTACCGGTACAGGGAAACACAATATTTATTTCAGCAGCTGATTACTGTAACTGACCAATCACAACAGCTCTTACTGGCCACCACAAAATGTGCTGGATAAGATGTTTTGTCAGGAAGTATCTCATTCTAAGGTATGATTTAAACTATTTTCCATGGGTAGTATTTCCACCTCTGGAAATTTCGTTCTCTGGGATCAAATTTGAATTTCTCATGACCCCCCTTATTTGCTTTGTGAAATTTGGTAATAAAAACTCGGCTTATACTCGAGTATATACAGTAATTGAAATAACGGCTAACAGCAACTGTAATATTGTGTCATCTGTCTTCACAGCCTTTCTTCAGGCTACTGAACCTGCGGAAGCTTGGCCTAAGTGACAATGAGATCCAGAGACTCCCTCCTGAGGTGGCTAACTTCATGCAGCTGGTGGAACTGGACATCTCCAGAAATGGTACAAATAAACACGGGAAAAAATGAAATCTTTACCTAGCCTCCCTTAAGTTTTCATCATCCACCTCACCTCCACCTCCTAAAGCACATTCAAAGGGCAAAACAAGGGCCAATATCTGTAAAAAGGATAGCTTTAATGGAGTATTTAGGCACAGGAGCACAGCAACAGCAAAATCAGCTGGTGAGTAAGCACAGCAGCGGCTATATAAAAATCAAGTGGCCTTCTTTGCAGAGCTTCTAGTCTACCACCAGGGACGACAAACAGCCATCCATGAATCTTCTTGCCCTTGAAATATGCCCAATTCTGTCCTCAATCATATGTCATAAAGACTTCAGCAGAAACCCATTTCAGTTAAGTCTGCAAAAGTGTTTCCTGCAACTCAGCAATTACAACACAGACGTATAGTTTGCCTTCTCTGTGTCCTTGCATGGTGCACAGAAGTACACTGATGCTCGATGGCAGAACAGGCGTATACAGTAGATAGGAGACATCTGCCCCTACACACACACACACACACACACACACACACACACACACACACACACACACACACATTGCACCAAGTGCTGTGGAGCAGTGTGCAGTGGCCTGTAAGGGCCTTTCCCATCTGTCTGCCTGTCTGCTTGCTCCTGCTGCTGAACGGCACCGAGCCAGATGAGCATCACAGGCTGATTGGCTCAGTAAGGAGTTCTCATACTATATATATTTGTATGTGATATATTTGCAATAGACTAAACAGCCAAAATAGAAAATGAATGCCTTTCATTTGTTTTAACCTCCGTTTCGACCTGCTATCGTTTTTCTATTCTTTCTTTCACTCCCTTGCTCTTGGCCATCTGGTTGTGATTAGAATGAATTGACTGAAATGATTTGCACTATAGAATGCACTCCCCCGCCCCCCACACACACACAATCTATGCGCTGATGACGCTGACTCCTGTCCCTTCTTACCTCCACTTTTCTGCTGCAGACATTCCTGAAATCCCTGAGAGCATTAAGTTTTGCAGGGCCTTGGAGATTGCAGACTTCAGTGGAAACCCCGTCTCCACGTAAGTGGATATCGACTCTACTCACCATTACTCTGAGATAACAAGTAGATCGTTGTTTGTGAGCTCTGATTATGTTGATTTTCTTTGTTTTAAATGTGCTGCAAATTTTGTGAAAGACTGAATATATGTGAATATATGTGTGTATATGTTTGAGTTTATGCATTTATGTATTACAGGACTGTTGCTCCCCGATCAAAATGTGGCTCCACATTAAATGCGAGTGTCACATTAAGATAATGAGGGACCGACCAGATGATCGTTTAAAGGGCAAACCTGCACAACAATGCATTATGCATAAAATCATTTTTGCACTGCTCTCTATTGATTGAGAACTTTAAGCACATTTCACTTCCAGACACACCCCAGTCAGTGATGTCTGTGCAGGTATTTTCTGGTTTTCATTTCCTGCCAATTGTTTCAGTGGAACTGGAACAATTGGCAGAAGCTTTGCTGCTGAACAGTCAAATGATTTCTGGAAGGTGTGTGTGTGTGTGTGTGTGTTAAGCGATTCTGAACATTGTACAACAAATCCCTAAGAGACTCTCCATTGTTTTTCTCCCCTTCTTTCTGCTTTAGATTACCGGATGGTTTCACTCAGCTCCGAGCACTCGCTCATCTGGCACTCAACGATGTGTCATTGCAGTCATTACCCAACGACATCGGAAAGTATGTGTAGTATGTTTTTCTTGATAGTTGTGGGATGTTGTGCAGAATAATTTTTGTCAGTATTCATGACTGTTACTCGCGAAACATTGTGAATTACAAATTTAGACAAAAATGGAAAAAAATCATTCAAATCTAGTCCATAATGAAATCATTCCATTTGACAGTGCTGCTGGGCCGAAGGGCTTTGTCTTGGTTAGATCTGTGATACATCAGGAGACTAAGCAGGTTTCAAGGAGTGTAATTCTGTTGCCCAACGGGGTCTGAGGCAGCCGGTCTCTGGGCTCAGGGCCATCACTGTGCTCAGACAGATGGAGGAGCCCCTCACCATGCCAGAAAACAGACCTGCCATCTGACTAACCAGCCTGTCTCTACTCTCCCATCTCACCCTCCCCCCAATCTCTCCTCTCTCCACCTGCCTCCTCTTGCCCTTTTCTCCCTCCTCCTCACTTCCTTTTTTTTCCTTTTCCATCCCTCCTTATATAGCCTGGCTAACCTGGTGACGCTGGAACTCAGGGAGAACCTGCTGAAGTCTCTGCCCACGTAAGTGAGATCTTCCTGGATGTTGTTGTCATTTGTACATACGTGTCACCACGAGCATATAACTTTAGCTGGAAACCAACCTAACCAATAAAATGTTCTTGTTGTATAGTTAACTTTAGCACTGTGGCTTTAAGAAACATTACAGATATATATTAGTGCAAATGAATGAATGGTATGTGTTAATTATACAAAGCTGTGCTCATTGTTCTTTCAGGGTGCATATTTGTGTGATTTGCGTGCTTTTTCTGTGCATGTCCAGGTCGCTCTCTTTTCTGGTTAAACTGGAACAACTGGACCTGGGCAGCAATCAACTGGACAGTTTGGTAAACCAAAAACTCACCCCATTTAACCACAGATAATGAACCGTTCATTCTCAGGCCATGCACAAACACGCCCTTGTTTCTCCCTCAGTCAGATCTGTTTTTACGTTTGTGTCATGTGTCATTCTTTGTATGTGTTGCAGTAGTGGAACTGCAACACAAACAAAAGAATGACGCATATCACAAATATCCACTTCACATTCTCACTGTAATACATAATGATCCAAGCTGCATATTTACCTCATCAAACACAGCAGAGCCAGTCTGTCAGACCCGAGGCCCTGTTTATGCTGTACCCTGGAGTAAGTGCTGGTTTTAGCCTGGGAACACCCATCTGTCTCAATAGGACAGGGTAAACAATGTGTGATGACCTGGTGCGGGCGGAGGCTGAGCAAACAGTTGACATCATGCTAAAGCCTTGTCTTCCTGCCTGCCTGTTCCAAGTCAATGCTTCACCGATATTCACCTTAATTTCATTCAGCGTTCTGCATCATGTGGCCTATTCATCACTCCAGACCTACTAGAACAGACCATGTTTTACCACAGTCTGGCAAGATATCTGACATGAATAACTGATGCCTGAGTGAGTCTATGATTATTGTTTGCTGTGCCCTCAACCTCAACATTTCTCAAATGGTGCATTTAAGGGCAATGGATGGTGTGTTTCTACTTATTGTTGCATGATTTATCCCTGGCTTTGCTCCACAAATGCTAACAAAAACTATAAACATTCCCTTTTCTCTCGCATCTGCTCCCTCTCTGTACTTCATCCCATCTCTTTAGCCGGATACCCTTGGTGCTCTCCCTAACCTGAGGGAGCTGTGGCTGGACCGTAACCAGCTGTTTTCATTACCACCAGTGAGTACAGATTCTCAACACAACTGCTGTTGCTTATGCTCCCCTGTTGCAAGTTTACGTTTTCTGCAGAAAATTCAAACGAAACTCTAATATAAGCAAGGAACAAAAAAGTTGTATGTGTGCGTGTGTGAAGGAGCTGGGAAACCTCCGGAGGCTGGTGTGTCTAGATGTGTCAGAGAATCGTCTGGAGGAGCTTCCCTCAGAGCTGAATGGCCTCATCGCTCTCACCGACCTGCTGCTCACACAGAACTTGCTGGAGATCGTCCCAGACAGCATAGGTGAGAAACGAGGGGGAGAGAGAGAAAATTCTGCCTTACAAAAGCATGATATAAATGGAAAATGTCAATACAATTTGGTTCTGAAGAATGATTCTTCTGTTAAACAAAATATGTGATCAATAGCAATGGACACAAATAGTATATATGATGCTTCTAAGTTGTGACCTCCTATTGTGATAGTGGTCTTGACTTGTATATTAGAATATCGTCAAGTGTGTCTCTTAGTTTGATAAACAATTACAGGTTGCCCAATCCTTATAGGTTCATTCATAAAAATGTTCACTTCTTGTTTACTGTTTCTATGAATAAAGTTGTGGTTCTTTTAATGTACTTAGTAAAAATTGCCTTTACTGTTTGAATAAGTAGATGTTAGAGCAGACTCGCTGTATAAGAGGCGTGAGACTCAGTGCTTTGCTAAACAAGAGCAGTGCTGCCCTCTACTGTAGAAATGATGTCACTGAGCAGCAGCACAGGCATGCAGAACTGCTCTTCATTGAGCTGCATGACGTCTAACGTGAAGGTTGTATTTTGTTGGAGCCTTAGTGCTGCAGCTTGTCTGACCCATGTTTTGTCTGCAGGCTGTCTGAAACAGCTGTCCATTCTGAAGGTGGACCAGAATAGACTGACCCACCTGACTGATTCAATAGGAGAGTGTGAAAACCTAACAGAACTTGTCCTGACAGAGAACCTTTTACGGGTAGGGACTGTGAAACATTTAATGCAGCCTTATACTGAACTCATTATTAAAATGTATTGTCAGTGTCACCGCTTATTTATGGTGTCTGTCTTCCTCAAAGTCACTTCCTCGCTCGCTGGGCAAGCTGAAGAAGCTGACCAACCTGAATGTAGACCGCAACCGATTGGGCAGCGTGCCCAAAGAGCTGGGCGGCTGTGCCACCCTCAATGTTCTGTCATTGAGAGACAACCGCCTGGGCAAACTGCCTCCTGAGCTTGCAGATGCCACTGAGCTGCATGTGCTGGATGTGGCTGGAAACAGGTAACCTTACCTAACACCCTGAACTGTTAATGCATCCCAGTTTTTCAGGTTAAGGTCAGTCTTAAATCGAAAGCCTGTGCTTAAGTAGAATAGTGCATTACCAGTATCCTGTGGAGAAACCTGAATGTAGTTATTATCTTGCACTTCACAATGCTTATTGATGGCATCATAATTTCAGGTTCTGCTGCTTTGATCCGTCAGTTTTCATTGAGAAAAATGTTTGTGATCACTCACCATGTTAGTGGACAGAAATGGTGAAAAACATTCTACTGTTAATTTCTGAATAAGCAAAGTTGTAACTCATTCCTTTTTACCATTCCCCTTTTAGATTACAAAACTTGCCTTTTGCCCTGACAAACCTCAACCTGAAGGCCATGTGGCTGGCAGAGAACCAGTCACAGCCCATGCTGAAGTTCCAGACGGAGGATGATGAGCATACAGGCGAGAAGGTGTTGACCTGTTACCTGCTGCCACAACAGCCTTCCCCCAGCCTGGGTGAGTAGAACTAACAAAAAAGGATTTATCAATTCTTTATCATTGTTTTCTAAAAGGATCAAATGCTGTTCCAGCTCAGTCATTCAAAGGTGAGAGAAAAGATAGAGAAAAGAAAAGAGAGAAAGAGACATATCTCCTATACCTGTTGTTTCTGCCACTTTATTAGGTCTATGTCATTGATTTAATAGCTGTTTGATAAATGGATGCTTAAATTCTAGTATTCTGAACTGACTGTTTATAGCTTCTACACACTGTTACATCTTTTTTTTCCTGCATGCTCCCACAGAGAATTTGCTGCAGAACAGCATGGATGAAAGTTGGACAGACAGCAACCTGAACAGAGTGTCAGTCATCCAGTTCCAGGAAGAGACCAAGGGTGATGAGGAGGAGGAGGATGATGAAGCTGCAGCAGAGCACAAAGTGAGAGAAATACAACATTGCCATGTCTGTGTGCCCTTTTCTTTCCTTTCATGCCTCCTATGTAGATGATCAAAAGCATTGTTGCATTCATATTTGTTTTGGGCTACCGATTCTGACCTTGAAGTTGCTGAGTTATTTCTACTTTTCCTGCTTTTCTTTGCTTTAGGGTCTTCAGCGCAGAGCAACACCGCACCCTAGTGAGCTGAAGGTGATGAAGAAGGTGATTGAGGAGAGGAGGAATGAAGCTTACACATCCAAACCTGACGGAGATGGAGAGTCCCTCGACGCACAGGTACAGTACAGAATGTGGCTTGTCAGTAGCCGGGCTTCATGTAGATGCAGTAATTTACTTTCTGAATGTGGGAAATCACCAGCTGCTGCAGACAGGATGAACAATTTACCAAAAAGTGATGCTGTTGTGTTTAGGAGAAACGGCTCAGTGACCTTTCCAATCAAAGCCACGACTCCCAGGCTTCCAACAGCACTCTATCAGCCACTTCCCACGAGGAGAGGCGAGATGTGGCTGCCACGACCCAGAGGGAGGACCTGGTGGATGGCCACTATCCCCAGGAAGAGGAAGAGCTAGATGAGATGGAGGTGGAATACATTGAGGTGAATATTCAAAACATTTTAACCCTAAAACTGTGATTATCAGTATATATTTACTTGGCTAGGAAAAGACACCAGTGTGTTATGATTTTTTTTTTGAGAATTTTTTTAAATAGTTTATATGCTACTATCTAATCTCTATTTCCCTCCCTCTCCAGCCCACTGTGCACTTTGCGGAGGAGCCCATCATTCGTGGTGGGGATGAGGAGGACGGGGAGGACGGTGAAAGGAGCGAC